>JAHBCN010010345.1:0-32213 GCA_019359885.1 Listronotus oregonensis | reverse complement strand
CGCTGAATATGTTTGGTACGTTATTGATTTCAGTTAACCTTATAATGACACTAGTTTTACGTAGTCGCAAATACCCAAAATATATAGATAAAACCAAGATGGGACTTTGTAGTATTGTGAAACTAATGCTACAATAAAAATGTATTTTTTTTTTTTGAGTTTTACACTATTCGAGCGGAGATGCGACATATTTAAGAACAATTGGCTACAGAGTATGTCAATAAAAAAAGTTAACCTGGTGCTATGAAGGTCGTAATAAATGTATCTAAAATAAATAATACAAAATTTTTAAGCTAACTTTAAAGAAAAACAAGACAATGAAAAATTTAAACCTGTCTGACACCTGCACTTAAACATACTTTCAATGATACTTTTTGTGTTTATTAAAAAAAATCAAATAAGTAGGGAAATAATTGTTAATAATTACCAATGACCCATTTAAAGAACTCGAGATCGTTCTTAGCAGGGTGTTTCTAACCTTGGGCCATGTCACTGACTTTATAAAGTGAGATAATATTATTTATTTAATTATCGGTTTGTTTACAAGTGATTTTATTGAATATTTGTTACGGCTGTAACAATTAATTCAATATGTTTACTGTAGGAATATTGCACTTTTTTAATTTTAAAGGTTGTTTTAATGATTTTTGAAGATATAAAAATAAACATTCTTTTTGTTTATAAATGTAATTTTATTCATGCTGTAATAATTTTATGGAATGATAAATGGAAGAATAGAAAAAATAAATTATTATAATCAAACGTTGCAACAAATACAAAATTTAAACTTTTTTTTTTAATACAGGGTTCGTCATAACAGACTTCCTATTTTGATATTTAAATAAATTTTTTATGAGATAAGTCACTACGTTTTTTTATATTATTATCTTTTATGGTCTTTGGGATTTAAATCAACATAAATCGAGTAGGCACCTGACACAAAACTAGAAAAAAATAAGTTTTGTAAAAGGTCATTTTTCTAGTACAGCAGCATTAGGTTTGAACACATAATTTAATGTTTAGTTTTAATTCTCCTAGATTATTCAGTTTAATAACAATTTTTTTTGCTTGAAAATATAAAAAGCAACTAAATAGAAGAAGATGAAGGGACAGTACATACTGGTAAAAACTCTAAAAGAGTTCTGCGAAGAGTGTTTAATGGCCGACTTATTTCACTATTTGGGGATTTAAATTGCCATTTAAGGTCCCCGGACTTAAATGCACTAGACTTTTTTCTGTGGGGCTATTTTAAGTCAAAGGTTTTTGCAACTCGTCCAGAAAACACCCAAGATCTTAAAGTCCGAATTCCTGAAGAGGTCCGGTAATAGATCAGGTTTTCCTTCATGTGTCATGAACATTTCTTGTCAAATCTTGAAAAGTGCATTAAATTTAAAAGGGACTCTTTAAAAGACGTAATTTTTAAAAGTTTGGATAAGTCGTATGTTAGAGTGAATCCCAAAAAGTGAATTGTAATTAAGTGTAATAAAACGTTAGTTTTTTTTAGGTTTTAACAATTTTACTGATCAATTAAAATGGGAAGTCTGTTATGGGAAGCCCTGTATAAACGTTTTTTAGATTGTTTTGATTATATTATACTTTTCTCTAATAAAAAAAAGCTAAGGAATTTTATTATAACAATTAATTAAGAATTAATAGATAATAAAGCATTTTGGCGGCTTATTTGGTGACGGGTCATTATACAACTAAAAGTAAACTTAAAATCTTTTGCGACCGTTTATTAAAAAAATTAAAAAAACATATTTCGGATGAAAGATTTTTATCATCAGCATAATGCAACCCTATAAAAAGACCATAATTATTGTCCTCGTTAAATCGATGTGTTTTTCCAAAGTAACGTAATATATATTTTAGGAAAAAATGTGTTTTAGCTTTACTTAAATTGCTCTTGGTTTAGCAGGTACTGAAAATGTACATGATTCTACATGTTAAATTATGAAGAAAAGTTCATATGATAAAAGGGCCGCAAATGCGTCATAGTGTTGCTATGGCGACTCAAAGATTGCACCGGGATATAGGTTTTATTTTCTATTTCTGGAACCGTTTCAGATAGCCATCTGAATTATGGCATATAAATTGCGTCCACATTATTATTAAACGTCCTATTTTTGCAAGTTTCTTTAGAAATTCTGATTTCGCGGTATAAATGACACAAAAAAGATATATTTGTAAAAAACCTGTCAGGCTAGTCGTTTTCGAGAAAACACTCCCCAAAGAAAATAGTCGCCCAATAATAATAAAAACTTCTACAGCAAAGTTAAGAATGATAAAAAGATTTAGTAACTCTAGTTTCGGTAAACAAATTTAACATAAGGTTTAAAAATAAAGTTTATTTGATTATTACTCTAATAATAACAGTGCAATTAAAAAAAAAAATTTCGCCCTTGAAAAAATGCCGGAATACTCTCTTGCTTCGGCGATCATGCATGGACTATTTTCTTTGAAGAGAACAGGTCTTTTACAAGTATACTTCTTTATGTCATTTGGACCGCGGAATCAAAATTTTTATAGAAAACTGCAAAAATATGACGTTTATTAAAAATGTCAACCAATTAAATTGAGGCCTTTCCTGTCGGTACGCCCTTGACTAAAATAATAGTTAAGTAAAAACACTGAAAAGTTCCTACTATTAAAAGCAATTCACATGCCAAAATTTAGATGGCTATCTCTGTTTTTAACATATTTTCTTTTTAAATATTTTATTAGTCTGTTAGGGCAAACAGTTAATAAATGCTCGCTTCTGCCTTGTGTTTCTTATGTTACTTTAGAAAATGGGTCTCGATATGCAAAAAAAAAAATACTATAAAAAACTGGGTGTAAATAGATTTAAGAAAAAGTAATATACGTAGTAAAGAAAAAATAATACCGCCAAAAGGTATAAAAATTAATTAACTTATGGAACATTTTTAAAATTTGCAAACCTTTACCGATTACTTGAGGATCTTGAATAAACAACTAGGAATTTTTCCTCGCACACGGATTTTATTCACATTCATTCATTTCATCCTGAATTGGTGCGCTGGTTGCAAATGTCAAAATCCATATGTTGCATCTTTTTTATAATGGGATTAACTATTCTAAAGAGTCTATATTTCTTAATTTAAGAACGGCACAATCTCTTGTAACTTTCAGAGTGTAGTCTGGACACTAACGCAAAGTTACCATAATATCACTCTAAAAAGATCTAAAAGTTAGATATCTAAAAACTAAATTTATTATTTTTACTTCTTTTTATAAGCATCTAAAAACATTTGATATTCGTAAGGCATCATATGTAAGAATGTATGTAAAATGTTATTCTTTAAATAATTAAGGAAGTACTAAAAATAATAAAAAATATGTCCAATAGGAAGATGTTTGTAGCGATGTATTATTCAAGATCTAGATCTGTGTGGATAATATTCAAGGAAATCATTTTCAAGTAATCGTTTTAAACCTAGAATCAAGGAAGTCCGGTAGCATATAATGATGTTCATACATTATTTATTTTTTAGTAAATTATTTTTGTTATCCAACAAATTTAATTAAATTAAAGGAATCAAGATAAACATAATTGCGGATTATTTTGTGACGTTTTTTTTCCAAATTACCGTGTTGGGGTTATGTTACCCTAGTCTTGTTTCTTAATTAATATTAACGTAAAAATTTTAAGGTGTCTTTTTTCTGTAAAATTGGTTATATTGAAACGTGTTTATTTTTTTAATCCTATGACAATTCACGAGTGCTTGATGACTAAGTAGTTTACTATACTTTAAATTTAATACGGTACTTAAAAATTTGAAGCTTTGGACCAGAAGCAGCAGGTTCCACATTCAATAATCTTCGGGAATGAAGTTATGGGCTCCGTATTCCAAGTTAGAAGTTGGATCTTTGAAACTTAATATACATCGTGTACCGATTTATACATTAAAGCTTAAGTGAAGTAAAATTTAACTTAAATAAGTTGAAAAAGTAGTATTTTGTTTCTTTGAAATATCGTTTGAAATATTTTAGCCCTTTAAAACCAATTCCTAATATAATTAAAAAAATTATTTACCCAAAAAAATTAATATATTATCACAGTGTTTTGAATAAAAATTTGGGATTAAGCTTAACTTATCCTCTTCTTTAAAATTTCCATTATGCTGAAGTTCGCTTTTTATTTTTTAGGGGTGAAAGCTACCCCTTATTACAAAAACCTTAAAAACTTTCATATTAAAGCTTAAGTCACATAAAATTAGGCTCATATAAATTGAAAAATAAGTATTTAATTTTTTGAAACATTACTTAATATATTTTAATCCTCAAAAATCAACCCTTTTTATGATTTAATTTAAAAAAAATTACCCTAGAAAAATTAACATATTGTCTGTGATTGCTCAAAAGCATTATTAATTTATTTTTGTTATTTTTTAATTCTCAAAAACCCAGCCACAATCTTACAATTCAAAAAAAAAATAGTACAAAAGCGCAAGTTTTTTAAAAAACGCATCGAATCGCTTTTAGAATGCTCCAAAAAATTATTTTTTTAAACATAACTCCTTCAGTTTTTGTGATAAAAAGTTCTTTAAGAAACCATTTTGTTGGTTTTTTCAAGAGCTTTAAGTTCCTATATATTAAACTATTTAAAACCCTTACTTTTTTAAAGGAGTGAGTTTAAAGGGCTTCAACAAAGTAGTGCTTGTTTTAAACGTTTATATCTCACTTAATTGCCGCCATACAGAAAATAAAAAAAGGAAAATATTTGTAATTTAAAAAGCTACAATTTAATACCTTAGTAATTTTTACGTATTCCCCTTTGTTTTTGAGTTATTTTAAAGAAAAGACATTTTTTTATAAAAAATCTGAAATTTGATTTTCACTTGCAGCTCCATTTTTTAAAATTAAGCAATTTAAATCGGTTAAAATTTTAGAATATATTTATGATACATAAATAAAGAAAATTGAAAAAGGGGGCTACGACTCATTTTAATAAGGGTGG
This sequence comes from Listronotus oregonensis, assembly GCA_019359885.1. Lineage (NCBI taxonomy): Eukaryota > Metazoa > Arthropoda > Insecta > Coleoptera > Curculionidae > Listronotus > Listronotus oregonensis. The sequence continues at coordinate 27,235 of JAHBCN010010345.1, read as the reverse complement.
TAATTAGGGTTGTTTTCGAAGATTTTTGCACTCAAAAAATTTTGGTCTAACCTTATTTAATTATAACTCATAGTGTACTATTATAGTCCAAACCTTTTTCTTAAAAAAAAGGTCTTTGCAAATGCTTCAAAAAAGTTATTATTAGTTTTCCTCGAGAAATACGTAGATTTTGCGTTATTTGCCTTTGAAACTCTGAAATTTTGTGTTTGATAAATAACAGCTAACCTTTAACAAACCACAACTTGGTTTGTATTGGTCCCACAGCAATTACAAATAAACCAGTTTATTCGTTTTTTTAAAAGCTGCAATAATGCAATCTACGGTTTTTTTTTTGATAAAATGCATACTTTTCAAGTTATTTGCAAAAAACTGATTAAAAACGTTGATTTTATCGATGAATAACCCACTTTTTGGGAAAAACTTTAAAAAAAAAAAAAACATAAAAAATTTTTTTTTAGAAAAGTATATTAAACAACAAGGTTTGAAAACCGACTCTGGCCCCGGGGGGAAAATTGATGGAGAGACGCCCAGGTCCACAATCCGGAGTGTGCAAAGAGGTTTTTTAACGAGTTTTTTTGATACTTTTTATACGACTGCAAATAAAAAAAAAAAATTTTTTTTTAAATTTTTTTTTAAAAAAAAAAAAGCAAAACAAAAATAAGAAAAAAAGAAACTCGACTTAATTTAGCAAAAAGGCTCATAACTATTTTTAAAAAATTAATTGAATTTTACTTCCAGGACTCTCGCATTTTATCGACTTTTTGATGGGACAACATTTTCGCACCTTGCTTTCAGTTCTCTTTCGGGTATTTCAGTTTTCTTGCGGCACCATTCTCAATTGCTGTTGTGGCTGTGCCGAACAGCGAAAGAGGAAGGATCCTCTCTGAAAAATCCATTTTTTTACTAAGCAGTCATCTTTTAACTTTGGGGCTGGCGGTTTTCCCTCCCCCATGGCGCTTCAGAGCCAGCAAATCGATCCAGTTACCAATTTTGGCTGGGCCCCTAAAGCAATCCCGTATAGGCTTCTGGAGTTTCCAACATCAAAAATTTGGCGATTCTTTTGCCATACCGCCAATTTTTTAATTCCCAAAGTTTTGGCGAGTGCATTTTTCCCTTTTGGGTAATTAAGAAAAAACGATCTGTTTGCGGATGGAGGGCGAAGGGCAGAATCTTTTTGATGGTGTAGGACTTCCCGACACTGTAAATGATCTCGGCATCTTCGTTTTGGTATTCTCTAGTTTAATTAACATTGCGCCAAAATCCTCATATTTTCTTTTTTGGAAGCACAATTTTCTCTTGGCATGCCCCCGAGGTCCATCCCCCACTGCCCGGAAAAAAACCGATAAGTCTTTGTTTTTTTTTTTAAGTAATACTTTATAAATAACTTTTAAAAAAAGAATTTAACCCCCCCTACTAAACCTTTCCTATAAAAATGACACATAAAATAAATAAAAAAACTGTATCCACCCTTGTTAGCAAATATTTCTCGTCTGAAGCTTCTTTGAACCCAAAAAACATTCTCGAAAATTTGGACTTCTTTGGCACATAGTTTTCTTGATTTTCTTTTTTTAGGGCCTGCAATTCATTTTTCCCAAAATCCGTATTTTTGGTTTGCCCTCAGGGTTATTTTAGCATGGAAAAAGGGGCTCCCTAATGTTGAAGACTTGTATTTTCGCAGCTCCAGTACACCAACATAACATTTTCGGAAAACTTTGTACTTTTTGCTTTTTCCACTTCAAAATCGTGTAACTCGGCTTCATATCGATCTCGCTTTTTGGGTAGGTTTTCAGATTAAACTCCTTTTTTTTGAATTTCTTAGAATCGGTTTTTTGGGAAAACAAAATTTTTTTTATCTAAATTTATCTAATCAACAAAAAAAGAAAACTATGCGGCTTTTGGAATAAAGCCTACTTTGAGTTTTCTTTTTTTGGATAACAATAAAAAAACCCTAATAAATCATATTAAAGAAGAACCGTTGCAAAAAAATTTTTCCTTGCCCCATTGTGCCAAAATACAATTTTCAAACTTTTAGGTTCAAAACCCCTTTTTTAAAGATCTATAAAAAACATTTTTCTATCGATTCCTGTAGTCAATATATAAAAAAAATCCACCCCCGAGATGGTTTGGCAACCAGGTAAAGGCACACCTCGGCATGATATAGATTTTGATTCTTGGACTATTCCCTACCCACTGTCAAAATTTCAAGTCATTCTATACATTTGGTTCGTTTCCTGGACTAATACCTGTGCTAATACCTATGATAAAGACTACGTTTGTATCTATAATTCCATCGCATAGAAATTCCATCCAATGATTATTTTATTATCTGCTTACAATGACCGGTATAAACGTTTTGGACTCATATTTTTATCCGATGATGTCCTTTAAGACAATCCACTTGTTTTGTTGGATTTGAGTTACTCGGGCCGATCGTATGACGATAAACGTGAGGATGCAAACAGGATTTGGACTTAAACTGACATATACCTATTCGGTTGGATTTTGAGGTTAGGAATTTTAATATTTTCGAGATTGTGGTTGTTGTTTTGGGTTTTAAGCTTTTCTTTTATTTTGTTTTGTAAAATAGAGTAAAAATTTGCAAAAAAAGAAGTATTTGGAATGTAAAAGCCGAAAAAGATCGTATGTTTTACATCCAAATTTCATCAGATTACATTTGATTTTTTTGTGGTGTAACCGACTATGAATTAAAGTTTGTCACTAAAGGTTTTGGATCAGATGAAAGCGACATCTAATTGACCTTATGAACCTAAGCGTAGTCAAATACTCAGCGTTTTAGATGACTATAAATTTCATTTATTTATTTATTTGTTTTTGTTATTGGTTAATGTTAATGTAATAAGTTTAAGTGTTATTTTATAATTTTTTTTAATGTTTTTAACTTTGTCAGTGAAATTTATTTTACGACAATGAAACCTTGCTTGGTTTTGCGTTTGAGAATAAGAATAAGAAACAATACATTTTAAAATTGCTATAATTTTACTTTATTTTTTATTAAAATCTTGCCTATTATAAACGACATAATTAAAATTTAATTACTTCTTATTAGGAATAAACACCTTATTATTAATTAGCTATATTTGGAAGAAGAATGATGTCAAATTTAATGCATGTATTCCCACACAACGACATCCTGTTAAAACAATCCTAATTTGCTTTATTGTTTAAGTTTAAAACTTACATAATATGGACGTCACGATACAGTAGCTGCATGTAATTATAACGAAGGAAATACGGCAAGTTCATGATCATGGTAAAGTCATTCTGTTATTTTCTAAGGAAGTCGACAATTTTAAGAACGTTAATACCTGTATTTTAATACACTGTTAACAAGATTAGCAGTTTACCGCAAACGGTGATAAAAATGAAGGTTACAATGCTACAGGTTATTTAATGAAAAGGTCATAAGGTTGGCTATTTTGACTACCAGTTGAAATTATCCGATGTAAAACGTGCTAAGTCAGGGTCGGATTAAAACTTTGCGCCGCCCCTGGGCACTGAAGAAAATGCCGCCCCATCACCGAAATTTTACATAAGATTATGGTTTTTATAGACAATTTCTGAAGTTAAACTTCTTTATCTACGTATGAGGAAAATATTATAGCAGTGTTGAGAAAAATGGTCACACTTTTTCTGTTACTCTTGACCGTTAAGGCGGTGGCTCAATATAAGCCTACTAATTTACCTCACTTTAGGCATTAGCATCAAAAAGAGCTATACCAAACTTAGATTTTTTTATACTACCTGTAGATTTTGAGAAATCCCAAAAAAAAATTTCAAAAATATATTTTTTTAAAATGACTTTTAAATGGCTGTAGCGACCAATCTCAAAAACTAATCAGCTGTTAACCTCAAAAAAATGCGTCGATTGCCCCCAAACATGTCAAAATTGGTTGATTTGTGCGAGAGATATCGTTGTCAAAAAATTAAAAAAAAAGTGTTTTTTATATTTAAACTATATTACACCTTTCAAAAATTCTGGGCAAATTCAGGGGTCTACATCCAGAAAGTTATTGTGAAAATTAAAAGCATCGGACGCCCCTCCAAGACTTACCCCGGACCATTATATCGATATTTTTGGGATTTTTTTCATATTCGGACCACTTTACACCTTTCAAAAATACTGCGTAAAATTGAATCATCAGAAGAATTCCTGTGAAAATTAAAAGCATCGGACGCTCCCCCAAGACTGACCAAGAATTATTATATCGATATTTTTAAGGTCTTTCTTATATTTGGACCACGTCACATCTTTTAAAAATCCTGAGCAAAATTGAGGAGGCTTTCTCTTGTCACTAGAAAAAATCCCGTGAAATTTATTTGTAAATTTGAAATTAGCAGGAAGCTGCAGGGATGGTCTGATGGGTCAACCGTTTTACTAATAATTTCTTTTGCTTTAAACCTTTATGTTCAATATAAAGTTAAATAAAATTTTAACTGTCTTATTTTGAAACACATTATCTGCACAATTTTTAACCTGATTTTTTAAAATATTATTACCATTTCTATTACTTTTTAGAGTAACTTAATGTTTTTCCTTTTTTAAAATATTTTAATTGAAGTATCTTGTAATTACAAATTTAATTTTTAATCAATTTAAGGTATTTTTTTCATAAGGCAAATTGAAAAAAAATCCTAGAATTGTCAATAACAGTAACACTTCGAAATAAGAAATTCAGCCAAAATTAGTAAAATGTCTGGTAGAATCAATTTAATAATTAATAAAAAAAATATAGTATTATATGCATGAAAGTGACAAAGAAAATTATAGCAATCCGTGTCAAGAGTCAATGGATCTGTAATAATAATAAATATGAGGGTAAATAAATGCTGAGGCTAAAATGCTATATGATAGAAGAATTGAGACTCGTAGTCTTACGCCCCATATGTTAAAAGCGCATAAGGCGCGAGACACTACGAAACTGAAAAAAATTATTTTATTTATCATAACATGAAGATGATTTTAACACAAATTTACTTTTTAAAGTGACTTCGCCACCCCAAGAAATTTATCGCCTTAGGCATTAGCCCCAAATGCCCCTAATGTAAATCCGCTACTGTGCTAAGTAATAAAAAAAAATGACCATAGGCAAGGGTGTCCGGTTATAAATGCAGCCCCCCATTAACTTTTCTATTTGACGTTCAGAAAAAACAAGTTAAGTATAAAAGTTTAGTGGTTTAAAATAAATTTTTACAAAAACTTTCTTTTACCTATACAGGGTGTTTCATAAAGTCTGGGCGTGGTCCTACTCTCCCATTTTATATAAGTCCCTATTTTTTAATTTGAGATTTGCATTCTCCTTGAAGTTCTAAACATATTTTATGTAGCATACCCTATCGGGCGAGTGATGATCACGTTGTTAAATTTAGCAATGGACTTAGCAATTGTTAAAAGTTAACAACGGTTTAGAATGTTAAGCAAAACGTCATTGTCAGTGTTATTTAATGATTTTAGTAGGCAACTTGTCAAAATCTGACATTTTGTTAAACATTCTAAAACGTTGTTAACTTTAAACAATTGCTAAGTCCATTGCTAAATTTAACAACGCGATCATCACTCGGCCATATGTCTGATAGGCCTTATCATTATCACTATCATGCTAGATCGTTATATTTATTCATTTCATTAATTAGCCATGAAGTTTGACATATCCGTCAAGTGTCTTTTTTGCACACTGACATTAGTTTTATTTATTTGGCGAAATAACATTTAAGGGTTATTCTAAAGAAAAGCCATTTATAAATTTTATATTAAAAATAATAAGAATCAGGGCTTAAAGAGAACATAGGCGTGTGTATGGCTGCGAAAGAGTTGTAACTAAATTAGTAAGTAACTAAAATCGGACTAAATGTATTCATTTGACAAATGTGTCAAATTTAATGGCTAATTGATGAAATCAACAAACGTAGCGATATTGCGTGATAATGACACAGCTTGCGGTTTTTTGCATTTTGTGATGTAACTGTTAAAACCAGACATAGGGTATGCTACATCAAAAATGTTTAGAATTTTAAGAAGAATGCAAATCTCAAATAAAAAAATTGGGGACTTATTCGAAATAAGATAGTCGGATCCCATCCAGAATTTCTGAAACACCCCATACAAGTTAAGAAAGTTTTAAAAAAATATTTTAAAACATTAAACTTTTATACTGAACTCATTTTTCCCAAACGTCACATTAAAAAGTTAATGGGGGATTACATTTATAATCAGACCCTGTACATTCAAAAAATCAAATCCAATTAGACGAATCGCATCGAACCTAGTACTGTGCTCTTCGTCCTAAATTTTATTGGCTGCAGATAATCCAGTTCCACTTCCTTTTAAATTAAATAAAGAAAGGGATATACTGGACAAAGGTAAGAAACAAATAAAAATAATGCTCGTAATTTTGTGGCTTTTTTAAAATAAAATGGAAAATAATTTAAAAAATGCTGCAGTTACCTTCACAGCAATTTTATAGTTATTAAGCCAAATTTTTAATATTACAGGTATAAGATTTGTTTGGCAATTTGGTGAGCTGTTTCTTTAATTGTCAAATCCTTTTCAAAAACGTGAATATCTTAAAAAAAGAAACTGGGATCGCATTGAACCCGATTGCCCAAATTATAGGATCAATTTTTGGCCTTCAATTCAATATTTTACTCAATCCAACACGGGTATATTGCATTTTTTGATAGAATAAGTTTGATCTGATTGGTTAGATCGGATTCAGTGGAATATTTAAAATTAAAATTTCGTCAGAAATATTACGACCACTAGTGGCAGCCTGATTGATCTTTTCATTGGACACACATAATACGCGATATTTAGCATTGACACAAAAAGTATAATATTGTTTATAAAAAATCTACTTCAATTTTAAAAGCATACAGGGTAAAAACTTTAAATTGAAATCTAAAACGTTAAAGAACACAGGCCCGATGTTTAATTCATAGGTCATTGTCAGCCACACCACAGCTCGGCTTTTACGATATAAGGGTAAAAAAGACATATTTAGAGTGGGGTTAACAGATCCTTTGTCACGTAAAATTAAGCTTATTATAAAAAAATAAAACAAAATTGTTTTGCCCAATACGATCCTTAAATCATTTATTTAAAATATTGTTTTTTAAGTTTTTTTTTTATATTTTGTGGAATTAATGCTGTTTCAAAAAAAAAATAGTCCTTAACTTTATGATCAAGGATTTTTTTTTAAATCTTTATGACAGCCGGCGAACAATTGTTGATAGCATAAAAACTAGGTAGCGTGGGTGCAAAATTTTGGGTGTTTAACCCATTTTATCTCCCAGTTCCGTCCACGTTGTCCCGCTATCGAATTATGCTGATATTGCATTTGTAGGCACCTTTTAGACAACTTCGTAGGTCACTATGAACGTAATACAAATAACTACTATCTTTAAACTACAACCTCTCATTCTGACAACACTGGCGATCACCCATTTTGGTTGTCCTGACACAAAAGGAAAGAAATTTACTGTTGATATGTTAAATTTGGTCGTTTTTTGAAAAGTATTTTCTACTGTTCGATTCATTGTGCAGTGGACGTGCACGAATTTGATATTTTAAAAATCACAATGCAAACATTATATGTATAAACATGGGGTTTGTTTATACTGTTTATGTAAACTGTTTTTATTTACCTATGTAATTTAAATTTCGTAATCTTAAAGCTTCCAAGTTTTGATGATAAGCCAGCGAATTAAGCTCGCTACCGTTTTTTTTTTGGCAACATAGGAGAAGTTTTCTTTTCAATTTGGACCTCTCCTTCCCGCTGTGTTACGGTACCTAGTTAGTTATTAATTAAAAAAAAATAATATTGCCGATTGTATCAGGTTAGGCAATAGTTATTTGTAAAAAACAATGTGGTTGCTATAATACGTAGGCCTACCGTAACTTAAAATTTACAAGTGGAGCCAGACGGGTGGCTAACCTGGACAGAGGACCCCAGATCTCCAGACCCCCGGATCCCCGGACCTCTGGACCTTCTCTACATTGGGGGGTATTCCAAAAGATTTTTTGAATCCGCCCTAGCATCGATCTTCCTTGTTCTTATGATTTTGCTGATGGACATTTTTGTTTTTCCTCTGTGTCTCATATTTAGACGTGGCCACTAACGGACTGTGTCGTATTCTTCTATAGGAGATGTCTTTGTAATAAAATATACATATCTCTCTACTAGATGGCGATGCAATCTAATTTTCATTTATATTTGATATTTTGTAACATATCCTGTTTTTCTCCAGTGGTCTTTAAATAATGTAAATAATTGTAAGCAGTAAGTATTTTCAAAAATTATTTTAAGATTAAAAGGAAATAATAACAACTTATGCAAAATGTTGTAAGTGACTAGTTCCAAATTTGGGTAAGCCTATCTAGAATCTCCAATATCACAATGGTGACTCCATTTCGACATAAACAAATACATTTCCAATAAATAATTTGCAAACGCTCGTTGTAAACTAATTCTATTGTAATTGGTTATCCGTACTATCTCTGCGGCATTTTTCTTATTGTCATTTTTATGACTAATCAAAACTTCATTGTTTCATTGTTTTTTTATCGCTTGGCGACTTTTGGATTATGTAATGCGCGTTTTTTGCATTCTTAGATCTTTAACAGCCTGTTGACTATAAAATGTATCATAAAATGACCGATTTGCATAAAAATACGGTTTCTTATGGAGCGACAAATTTTAAGTAAGTAAGTTTAAATTTAATCTTTGTTACTACAATATAAATGTTTTTAATTTGTTTAAATTATTTCTTATTAGTAGTCATTTATAGAATAAATAAAAGAAATAAGTTTGCACAAATAATTTCTGTAGGGTTTTGTTAGATTTGATTCTAATTAAAAAGGAGAAGGAGAGCGCAGCAAGTGTCCCATTTTCTTTAAACAGAGCAAAAGTATGTTTAGCATGTACCAGGGACACCATTTATATTTTGTCTTTAAATAAATAACAGTAATTTATCACTTGTCCATTCCGCTTGAGACAGCTCCACCATTTTGTATATGTTTTTTATGCATCAAGGGCTTCTTTTGCCGAGAAAAATAATTGTTGTTCACGCAATTTATTGTTAACATTCGGGAACGAAAAGAAGTCATTTGGTGCCAAATTAGGACTGTACGGTGGATTACCGATTAATTTGATTTAATGAATGCTTAAATAGTCGGTTGTTGTAGACAAAATTTGTCACAACCGCATTTTTTTAAATTTTTAACAACTTATCTCCTTGACAGGCTCTGATACTTCTACCATTTATGCTGCTTCTTCTTCCCTTGGAGCCATCTAGTCTTGTTGCTTCTACAAGTCCGTATAACCCCGAGACTAATTGATTGATATATTCCTGTGGGCCTATTTTCGGTTGCCCAAATAATGCCTATCTTTTGTGATTTAGCGCTTCACATTCGCACAGGATATGGTAGGCTGTTTCTTTTCCCTCGTCGAACATTCTGTAACTTGGGTCCCCATTGTAGGAGACTATCTTGTGAAGGTGTCCTCTTAGGTTATCGTGCCCTGTTAACAGCCCTACTATTATGCGAAGTCTTTTCCTACTTTGTCTGAATAGCTCTTCTTTCGTTCTTTTCGGATGGCCCCTTACGAAACCTTTTTCATGTCATATTCTACTGATTTTTTCCCAGTATTCCTCGTGTTTGTTTCGGATTCATGTCTTCGTTTGCCCTTGTGCTGTGGTTTTGGTCACTCCAAGGGCAGGTTCTGATCCAAAGTATGATGTGAATGATCACTGTCTCGCTAGCTCATCCGCTTTTTCGTTGCCTTCTATTCCCGAATGTCCTGGTATCCACAGGAGAGTCACCCTGTTGCCTTTTCCCAGGAGTTCCGTTTCTTTTTGGCATTTCCATGTCAGCTTGAACGTTACCTTGGGGTTTACATATATTTCCGTTTGAAATACAGAACTGTGTGTTCCTAGTGAAATGAAGAATTGTGAATTCCCATTTCAATGTACACGCCCTCTCCAGTTCCCTGCTGGGTTTTGGATCCATCTGTATACCTGATGATGTCTCCAGCCATTCTGGGAAGATCGGGTTGTTGTTCCTGTCCTAGCCACTAGTGTTACCTACAACAAAAATTTACATAAATTAGATTGGCAAGTAAAAAGTTTGTTCAATTTAGTGCCGCAGAAAAAAAAGCATGTTTGCCAAAACAGTAAATTTTTAGGTCTACCAAACTTTTTTTTTAATAGTAATATAGGAGTGTGGCTTTAATCGAATTGTTTTAATTAATCAACTAACAGGACATTGCAAACTCAACAAGCACCTGGAAAGAATGGGCCTGGTGGAGGATAGCCTGTGTAGGTTCTGCCAGGAGGCTGAATAAACAACCGTACATATGTGGTGCCACCTCAAAGCACTATGTAGGCTTAGGTTTACTGGGCTTGGTGAGAAAAAGCCAAAACCGGCAAGATATATGGAGTGGCCAGTGTCAAGACTCTGTAGTCTAGTTAAGAAGACGGGCCTGGACAAGGTACTCTAAAGAACGATAGGAGAAACCACAATAAATCTGGTAAGGTTGCAGTGCTGGAGCTATTTTTGCCATCTCCGCTCAAATAGTCTAATCTAATCTAATATCTAATTAATTAAATTCTTTTAATTTTTCTTACTTTTTCTTAACATTCGAAAACCTGAAAATTAACTTGTTTTACTTTTTCTATTTTCAGAATTAATTTAAAATTTCTAATTATTCATAAAGTAATTGTTTGGCTAGTATCCGGTCTAATAATTTTGAGATATTTTGCATGTATAAATGATGCTTAACTCTTTGACCGTCATAAAAACGTGATTGGTACCGACCCCCTTATAAGTAGAGTAAAAGTACTGTATAGGATGAATGTTTAAATTAATAAATTTAGGTGATATTCACGATAACTACCATTTACCATAGGTTTAATTTTAATTGATATAAATACAAAAAAATACAATATTTATGGCATAACTGTTTATTTTATGAAAAACGTTTAAGGTAAGAGGTAAATATTTTAAATAGTACGGGTTACCGGATAGAATGATGTAAAAGTTTACTGATGACGGCATAGTTTTTACCTTTCCTTTCTTATAGCCAACCACTGTATTACCAAGAAATATTATTATTTAATAGGGTCTGACTATAACCAAAAAATATTTAAATAAAGAAGAAAGCAAACGGCACCTCTTTTATTAACAAATTCCATAATTAAACCAAATTTTGCCACATTTTTGCGTCCATTTAATCTTTTTAAGTGGAATGGTAAAAAAATAATTTTCAAATTAAAAATGGCTTCTTATATATATGTATACACCATGGAGAAAAAATTAAAAATTATGTATATTTTTCTAGGGTTAATTCCTTTTGTTTTATCATTAAAAGCTATCCTAGAAAGGTTGTTTAAAGCAAAAATTGAGTACTTTTTTCCAGAGTTGGCGATTGGGCTTATGGGCTTACAAAAAATGGGCTTAATAAAAAAAACAACCGTTTAGGTATATAAAGTAGCTTTACAACTTTTTTTATTATGTACTGGGTGTCCATATAAGAAAAGACGCCGGCTGTATCTCGGCAACTATTTATCGCACAGCGTTGAAAAAAGAATATTTTTATTAAAATTGGTCAAGAGATATAGCTGAAAATTATTTTATACTTTTCCGCACTAATCTATGTGCGGAAAATAGCACTTTTCCGCACTAGTGCGAAAAAGTAAAATCTTTTAGTTTTGGAACATAAATTAGTATCTTATTATAAAATAATGCATAATTTTGCTTATAATAGTTATATATTTGAAGAAACTGAATTTTGCAGTCTTTTTATAACATTTATTAGATAAAATAAAATAATCCTAATTTATCAAATGTAAGTACATATTTTTAATTAATCCATATAAATTATTATCAAAGAATCCATAGCAACCAACTAATTGTTTATGCATCTATCAAAAATTAATTTTCTGTCACGCATTTTTCAACCAAATTGGAGAAACATTTTTAATGGATTCTGACGACGATTTACCAGCATCGATTATTATCGAAGCAGCAGAAATAGCAAGTATAGATGTTCTGCCCATAAAATCTCGTCACAAGTATAAAAAAGAATTTGTTATGTTTGAGAGCTGGTGTCAAAGTAAGGGTGTGAAGTCTTTTAAAGAAGAGATTTTTCTGGCCTATTTCTTTTATTTATCAAAAACAAGTAAACCCAATACATTATGGTCTAGATACTCTAGGCTAAAATGTATCATTAAGTTACGAAAGAACATAGATTTAAGCAAGTTTTTTAAAGTGACGGCCTACCTTAAAAACAAAGCATTGGTTTTAGACCCAAAAAGGCTAAAGTCTTTTTAAAAGAAAAATATCGGAATTCATGGATAAAGCGCCCGATGATACTTATTTACAGGCTACTATTTTTGGCTTGGCGGGCGCTTGTCGTAGAAAGGAGTTAATAAAAATATGTCTGGACCATATTAAAGACCAAGGAAATTAAGCATTGATACACATCACAGACTTAAAAAATCACAGCTCTAGAAGCTTTGTCATTTCTGGAGATGCCGAAAATGGAAAATTTTTAAATCTATATAGAAAGTATGCCAGTTTAAGAAAGCCGACAACACCACATAGGCGATTTTTTGTGAACTATAAACACGAAGTGTGTACAGTACAATGTATCGGCATTAATACCTTAGGAAAAATGCCATCTGAAATAGCGGCCTATCTCAAACTTCCTAACCCGGAATTATATACTGGGCATAGCTTTCGTCGGTCCTCTGCAACATTTCTCGCAAACTCCAGAGAACAAATATCCAACATTAAACGTCTTGGAGGCTGGAAGTCTACATCAGTCGCTGAAGGATAACCTCGAAAATTCAACAAATTTTAGAAAGAATATTTCAAATAAAATACTCAATTTTACCGAAACACCTTCCACTATCCAGAAACAACCGTCAATGCCTTCTTCCAATGTACTAAACCTCTCGGTTCAAGAAACTACTTCCATAGTTTGCAAAAGATTGGCTCATCAAGAACCCAACGCCGCCGCCATCAACGTTTTCTACAGAAAAGCAACTCGCGTCAGCAATAAATTTGCAAAATGCGACCAATTGCACTTTTACTATAAATGTTAATAATAATAATTAGTGTATAAATTCTTTCATTTATAAATAATATGTTAATCATAAATATTTAAAATTATGTTGGTTTTTCCTCCCGCTTGTAGAAAAAATATTGTTTCTAACACTTGCGGAAAGTAACTTTTCCGCTCTTGGCTGCTTACCCGAACTCCGCTGCGCGTCGTTCGTGTAACGGCAGCCGCGTGCGGGAAAGTATCACTTTCCGCACTTGTTTAGAAAAATAACTATTTAAGTTTCTAAAACGACCGCGAAATGGCGCAACCGCAACGTAAATGATAAAATCCTGTTTCCCTTCAAAATTAGCTAGTATTAGATACAATTTTGATAATATAGGCAAGAACTCCAACCAATTTTGCATCAGTTTGGCTAGGGACTTTTTGTCGTATTTCCAATAATAAGGGTTGAGAAAGATGATAAATATTACAACTTTAGCTCCAGCAAATAGCTCTATCTTCCACATCTTTTATTAAAAAAATTCAAGTAGATACTCGTTTAAAAGAAAATTTATGGCTCTTTTAAATGACGCTGTTTTCGGTGTCAACTAGTTTGTAGTTCACCAACTAGAGAGCGTTGTTTAAAAAAAACACGGTTTTCCAAGACGATAATATTTTTTATTGTGGGTTTAGAAGAGGAAAAAAATACCTACACTTTGTTAAAAACCGCGTTTTGATATTTGCATTCGTTTTACGAGTTATTTTAAAGTAACCTGTTTTCCAAATGATAAATAATATATTTATAACAGAGTAAAAGACAATTACTGTAGAGTAAAAAAAATACTGGAAACTATTTTAAAGTTTGTATTGTATCCACTAGAGAACAGGGCAATTAAGACGTAAAAGTGCCCCAATTGGGGCATTTATTAACTCCAATTTAAATATTAGTCAAGTAGGCTTGAAAACAAAAACAAGAAAAAAGATTGGAAAACGACATGACTTATTTAAGTTGACAGTTGTCAGTTCCAATCCGTTTTTTTAAATAGGTTGTTGCGCTATTATAATCTTATCTGCATAAAAAATAAAATTTCTAAATGAAGCAGCATTTAGATATTAAGAGTGATTTTAAGCCAATAAAAAAATATGTGCAAGGGGCCTATAGCATTACAAAAAAACAGGTACTAAAGTCATGAAAGACTGACACGCAGAAATAAAGCTAATTATTTAGCTTATTTCGCTTACAAAACGATTAATATCTTACCATCATCGGGGAGATGTGCCCAAAAACTCACCTAGATTCCGTCGTTATCGCTTGTTTTCATTTCGGATATCTCTTTTACATCAAAATATATTTTTTTTAATTCCCAACTTTATTTACAAATTATTTGCCATTTTCAAGTTGCTCTCTTAAAACTGTAAATAAAAAATTACATAATTATTTTGCAATTTATTAAATTTCGGACCACTTGTCCTAAAAATATTGTTTAAGAGCGCCGTCAAGGCGCATCATTGAAAAAAATTCACCCGCACCTAAAATGAAGTCATCATCATATTTTACACTGTATTCTTAAAACTTATAGTAATAAACTAACTTGATAATTTCGTATTTTGTAATAGCATTCTTTTAAGTCGTAAAACATATTATACAAAAAGTTATGCATTAATTTGCCTTGTTACAAATTTACCTTACTCGGGCCAAGCCTTATTTATTACGCTACTTTTTCTTTTTTTGATGAACGTAATTAGTCAACTTAAATTTATTTAAAAAAAAATAGATAAATCAATAAAAAAATGTATGCCATATTATAGTAGAATGTCCTTTTTTATTTTAAGTATGGCCTGCAAAGGACTGTATCAAAGACGTCTTAGAATACATAGTCTCTGTGTTTTATTCATAGAACGACTAAATTGGGTTGGCTACAGGGTGCATGTGCTTAAACCGTTGATTGAGACAATCAACGCTTAAACTTACGCCACGTACAGCTACCTGACGGTGAGAGGTCCAATATTATAATATTAAGGGCCGCGTGCACTGTTGTACAATTAAGCCAACTTTTTATAACTGGGCTTAAATATTTAAATTTGGCTTTCATTAGAATGGTTTGCATAGAAAAATAGCTCGCAGGCAAACTCTGTAATTAAATAGAGATATATAGTAATAGACGAGAAATAAGTTAGATTCTTTCTTTCTATCACTAATTGGTACTCTATATCATTTTCTCTAAGTAGTATATTATTCAACATGAAAACATAGGTTACTTAGTAAAAAAATGCACAATCTATGGAAAGATTCACCGATAGTAGGTAGGTAGGACTTTTTACGCCCTCCACTGCGACCGGTCGGTCTATTGTGGCTCACAGCTTTTTATATTTCTCCCAATAGGATCGGACTTCTAATGAATCCGATACCAGATTGGAAGAGAGTTCTTACATCTCCTCTTACTCGTGTCGCTACCGGACACGAGCACAATATGATGATGATGTGTTCTGGTGTCCCTATCTCCTGGAGAGTATGACGAGCAGACGATTAGATCCGTCATGCGCTCCTCTGCCGGTCTAATGACGTGGGTAGTTACCAGCTCCTTGTTACAGGAACCAGATGTTCTTTCTGAGGCCGCATCTCCGGCCTTACCCTATGAAAACGGACCTATCAGCTTTCTGTTTAAATCCAGGGAACCCTTTTCCCAATAAAGGCGGTTTTGTCCGCCTTCTGTTTGGATTCAGGGATCCCTTCCTAAACACCTGTTTGTTCGGGATGGATTAGCCCTTCCCCGTGAAACAGGCGCCGGTGACTTCAGGGTCACCTTTCAAAACGGGTTCACCCGTTTCGGTCGGCGCACCTTTGTCTGCTTGTGACCTTGAGTGGCACCTCTCGAAACGGATTTATCCGTTTCGGTCAGTGCACCTTTGTCACTTTTTTCCTATGAAAGCGGTTTGTCCGCTTTCTGTTTGGACTAAGGAAGTAGTAGTCCACCACGGCAGAGCCCCGCATTACCGCAGTAAGGCTAGATACTCTGAGAGGTTGCCCTGTATCTCAGAGGCACCGTTAGAGACATCTGTTTAAGGCACAGGATGTCATTCACTCATCAGCACGGTATGCTAACACCTTGAGTTAAGCCTTGTGTTCATCTAAGCTTCGGATCCCGTTCCATACGCTAGCCAAAAGAGTTGCCGATAACCAGCAACTCTAGCGCATGTTCCAAAAGATCCTACTGGGCCCAACCACGACATCAACGTGTGAACACAGCGGTAGTAGCAGATTTTTTTATTATTATCAAAACCTTGAAGCTTTGCTCTTTTTTAACATTTTACCTTTTTGTTCATTTTGACAGCTCCTGTTTCAGGGGATATATTTAGGATTTACACTGGGACATGTTTACACTTAAAGTAAATTTTTGCTAGCTTACCATGTAAGATATTTACTTGTGCACAGCATAACTAACAGGCAGCACGATCTCTTCCTGGCGGCGCTTTTGAGATTTTTAAGCACAAAACACGAAAGAAACGATTACAATTCAAATAAAGCAGACAGATTATATGTTAGCAAAACGTTGGCTAAACTTCCGCAAGGAAAATGACCATACTTTCCCGTCAATTCATGAAAGGGTGCTACTTTCTGTTAGTTAAGCTGTGATACCAGTATGATACCAGTGTGGTGTGGTTACCTAGAAAAAATTTGGTATTAGTCTTATGTAAAAAATGGAGGTGATGCGATAGTTTTTTGGCGCAATGTAGTTATGGGGCTTCAAATAGATTTTGGAAATTTTATTAAGAAATGTCAAATTTGGTAGGCAAATTATTTGTAAATTTTAAAGGAGAATCCAAAGAGGTCTTTAGATTATTTTCTAAAATAGAAACTTGGTCACAAAATCCTAAAATATTTTAAAGAAATGTGAAAAAATTTTGGGAAAGAATAAAAAACGCAAAAAAATGATAAACGCTCTATTTAAAAGTGCAATGTCCAAATAATTTTAAAAATATGTACACAAATTTTCCGTTAAAATATATTTAAAACACTGCTGGTGTTTAATACACAATTTTTTTGTTTCTATTATTTGTAATTAATTGTAATTATTATTATTATTAAAATTTATTTAAAGATAAACTTTACATTACTAGGTAATAACATGTAATTCAAACAATTAAAATATGACTTAAAAAATAAACACGTAAGTAAACAAAGATTTGGAGGTTATGAAATGAAAAAATAGGTAAAGCAATGACAGAGATAAACTTATGTACGTTTTTATGGGATAGAAAGAAAACAAATCGTGGCAAGGGCCTAGCTGATCTTTCTATTTCTATACTCCGAACTAGTCATTCGAAAATCCGATTATAGCCGAGAAAACTTAAGGAGTCGGCTTTAAAGAGAATTTCTATTGTAGACAGAAAATTTCTTCTCTATGGTGTTACAGAGCTCGCCTGCAGTTTTGTTAAGCTTCGCATGTTGTGACAAAACGAATTATTAGTTCGCTCGTCATCTAATTCTGGTATTACTGGAAGTGCCGCCATCTTGAAAATATTTAAAAAATGACTCATAGAAAACACCATCATGTAAAAAAAGCCTCAATGTTTCTGAAACTAATCAAGTGTTTCTATTAATTTTACTGTATATTGTTGCAACTTTAAAATTAAGAAAATGTTAGATTAAAATATGAGACTGCATCTATAATGAATTTGTAAATAATGAAAAGTTATTACAATTATTAGTGTTAAACTATATTTAATTAATTGGAATAGTACAATACGTTATGCAATGTTGATTGTTTTATTAATGTTATATGTTTTAGTTTCTCATATAGTTTTTATATTGTGCCTGATTTTATTGCATCTAAAAAATACATGTTATAATTGGTTCCAACAATTAGAAAAAAAAACAATGTATTTAAAATAAATAAAAGCACCATGCCTAAATTTATCAAAAAATGAAAGACTCAGGTTTCTTAGCCCTAAAAGGGCAGATAGGAGGGCTGAAAATGGAGTGGGATTGTCTGTAAGGAAATTAGAACATGAATATCGCAATTCTTAGGACACAATTTTAAGAGAATAGGCCAGAAATGGTGTAAAATATCGAAATCAAAAGAAATGTCCAAAATATACGGCAAACCAGCTGGCACGGATACCACGATGTTGTCGGGCATCAAGGCTGTGATCCATTTTGCAAACGAGAGAATCATTATTCTGGACGATAAAAAGTACTTTACTTTAGGCAATTCAGAGATTAAAGAAAATTTTTGTTTTTATACCGACAACATAGAAGACTGCAAACAATGTGAAATTAAAAAAAAGCTAAAGTTGCAGACAAAATTCTACTGCAGGAATATCCAGGCCTTACGTGGAAAAGGTTTAAAATAAATTATATTTATGAATGAAAAAGTAATTTGTGCCAAAACTATTATGACATACGTTAATATCGCCGATAGGTGAAGTACATGCTTAGGGAGGGTCGTAGACATGGAATAGACAACACTACATGTAGGTGGATACACAACATGTTACGAAGTCGACAGGTCAAGGTTAGCCTACATGGCGACACTGTGGAAGTGAAGGGAGCACAAGGATGTCCTCAGAGCGGAGTGCTCTTTCCTTTTTAATGGAACTTAGAAATAAATAAGCTACTAACTGGTCTCAACAATGAGGGATTTTACGCCCAGGGAATGCTAACGATGTGGTAATATTCGACATGGCAAATATTCCACCACTTTAGAATGCAAGGAGCTCTGAACATCGTACAGCGCTGGTGCCAAGGCATAAACCTTAAAGTCACCGCTAAGAATACCTAGGTCTAATCTTAGACAACATAAGGTGAAACCAACAGATGACAATAAATCTGAACAAAGCAAAAACGTGCCTCATAAGATGTATGAAAATATGGTAAAACCTGGGGGCCTAGACCAAAGATGATGCTTTAGTTGTACGTTACAGTTATCAGGCCGATGGTCACCTACTCGCTGGCGTATGGTGACCTAAAGTGCAACAAAGAACGGCATTCATGAGACTAAATCGTCTGTACAGATTTGCTTGTCTGTGCATAACCGGCGCTGCTACAACTTTGATAAACCTTATAGTGTCAGCTGCGATCCTAAGATCTGGTCAGAGGGAACACCTCCATCACTTTCCAGAGGCCTGGTTTGGTATACGGGTGGCCCAATGATAGGTGATGGAGTGGGTGCTGTTTATTTGGGGTAAGACCCATAGCTTTCCATTAGCAAGAAAGCTACAGTATATCAGGCAGAAATCTATGCTATCCAGCTATCCAGTTCAGGAGAATGCGAAAAGGGGATATCACAATCTCTGCTCTAAAAGTACTGATCTCCCATTGTTTAACATCAAAAATTACGATGAAGTGCCTAAACACCCTAAAAGTACTTGCCGCCAGGAACACTAGGATAGAACTTCTTTGAGATCCTGGACACACAGGAAAAAAAGGTAATGAAAAAGCAGATAAACAAATAAAAGTAGACTTATCTAAAAAGTTCAATAGCCTAGGGCCAGTCTTTGGACCACTAAAACAGGCGATGAAAGCAACAACAGACAGATGGTCCCTAGAACAGCATCTGGATCGTTGGCATACATCACCTGGTCAAAGACATGCGAAGACAACGCTTGGTGTCCCTTTCAAGAAACTAACAGCTGAGCTTCTCCTTCTGGGGCATTCTCAGTTAAGACAAGTAGTAGGACTTTTGACAGGTAACTGTTATCTAAGGAAACACTTGCAGAAAATGGACATATATAACGATGCCTTAACATGCAGGCTTTGCGGGGAGGGGGAGGAAACAGCCCCACAAATAATATACCCCTGCAATGCACTGACGTACAGAGGACATATAGGTACTGTTAGGAAATATACAGGGCGGAACTCGGCTTTCACATGAACATCTTGGTAGAAACCTATTAGACCTGATAAAGGGAAGTGAACTTCTATAACAAGAAAGGGGGCACAATAAGCCTGTTGGCTGCAATGCAAATATGGTCACGCGCCCAACCCCGCTTAAACCAACCAACTAATAAAACTCGGCTTTGTTACAATGGTGCACAGATCCCTTAGTATTTAAACATTAGAATTGGCCTTAAAAGGGCAGGTTGCATATGGCAAACTTATTATTAAATATGCCTGTTTCGGAATAAATGGCCGTGAGTCAAAAACATGTCCACCCCGTTTTCCTTACCTTAAGCATTTGAATTAGTTTTTATAGTGGCAATTAAGAACATAGGTTATTCTGTTGAAATTCTGACGTGCAGACTCTTCTTTAAAGAGTCTATTAGGAAATGCAGTGAAAATGCATCACAACTTTGGGACAACACTTTCAGTATCCTTTGTGTGTTGGTGGTTGATAGACCTATGAATAGAACACTGCGCCTGTGTCTTGAAAGACGTCCTTAATAATAAAGTATTTTTTGGCAGTGGTATTAAAATATCATTATAAATGGAGTGGAAAAAATTGCATTATTCCGTTTATTTTTGGATAAACACTTAAATATTGCTAGATTTAATTATAAATAAAATTTTTATTATGTATTGCCACCACTAACTAAACTATCATGTATA
The DNA here is from genome assembly GCA_019359885.1 of Listronotus oregonensis. NCBI lineage: Eukaryota > Metazoa > Arthropoda > Insecta > Coleoptera > Curculionidae > Listronotus > Listronotus oregonensis. The sequence continues at coordinate 6,625 of JAHBCN010010345.1, read as the reverse complement.
TTTTCTAATATTAAACATTTTGATGTTAATTACCTCTTAATTTAATACATGTACTTAAATTTTTCTGAGATTTTCAAAAGTTCCATCACGTTTATTTGCAAATGATATCATTAATTAGCATTTTGCGTTTAACTTTTAATTATTTAGCTAGACATTAGCAATATTCCATTAAAATAAATTAATATAATAATATTACCTTATTTAATTATCTTTAATATCATAAAAACTTTATGTCATGCATTTTTAGGCAATTAATATAATAGTGTTATATTCAGGTACATATACAGTGTGTTTGTTTTACATGATATCAGCGCAATGGTACCACAACTAACCACAATTTAATTAAGTTAAAGAAATATACCTTTTAAAAAGTTTTTAGAATTCGTTTACGTTGCTGCAACATTTTCTCTATTTCTGTGATATTCGGAAATTTATGTGAAAACTCCCAAAACGTGTTTTCACTAGTAATACAACAAGAGGTTAAATTTTTTCCGAAAATTTTTTCAAGCTTATAAAGATTTTAAAAATTATTCTTTAATTTTACATAAACTTAAAGGAGGGGGATTAAGCTGATTCGTGCAAAAACAGGCACATGTTTGCAAATTTTTTGGACGACACAGTTAGAATTTATTTATTAAAACTAGTGCTACATTAAAGTATAACATTCGAAAAATAATAAGTAGGATTTTTATAAAGAAATATTAAAAAAATACGGTAATGGCAGCAATTATTTTAAAGCGTCTCGGAATAAAGTAGAACTGCGGTGTCCCTCATAACTAGGTGCTGGATCATCTAAAGTCTAATAACAAAAATTTTTTCGTTAGATAATCTCTTTCGACAGGTTACGCCGCGAGGGTTTTTCGAAATTTCAATTTTTTTACTTTTTGGGGGCACTTTAAAGTAAAAAAAAAAACGTAATTTTTGGGAAAAAAATTGGCTAATTTGTTACTGTAAAATAAAAAAAATATTAACAAATTAAAAAAACCTCTTAAGCGTTATCTCGTAAATTATGTACAGAAATAGTGTTTAAAATTTTAAAAGGATCGGTGCACTAGTTTTGAAGTTATGAGAGGCATCGACTTTGAAAACGTAAGTTGTAGGAAAAACGCTTTAAAGTTTTGAACGTTTATAGGTGAGTTTTATCGGCTTACCTTACTTACCGCTGTATCTTGGTCAGTTTTGCTCCGATCTCTCTTAAACATTCAGACAATATTCCCAAAAAGTTTTCCACCTCGAAAATAAAATTAAAAAAAATACAAAAAAAGTTTTTAAACCTTACCCCTCCCCCCTTCTTAAAATACTACAAGTGGGAGAAAATTGCCTTTCTCAGGTTTACTTTTATTTTTTTATAGGTACCTTACGTATACTTTATACCGGGTGTTGCTCCGCCGAGCGGGACATAGGGAATCCCATGTAAATTTTAAAGTAGTCAAATATTGGCTCCCCTAATTATTTTAGAAAAAAATGCTATTAGGATTTATTGAAAACACAATAAGTTCCACCCAAAATGAAAATTTGAGCATTTTTCAACCAATCAGTAAAGAGTAAACTGCTTAAATACTTCTGCAACGTAGTATCTCATTATGCACCCTGTACTCTGAAATCAATAATAAAAACACCATATCGTTTATCAGTGACAATTTAGATCATTAATTTATAATGTCATTGCCAAAACTGAACAATTTTATACGGGAATTTCAAAAAGAATCCTCGCATTTCATTTTAGTTTACAGCTAATTCCAACACATGCACTCAGAGTTACGCAAGACAATAAAACAAATTTGTCTACATTTAGAAATCAATTTATAACGAAAATATCAGGATTTAATCAAATGCTCAAATATTCCTCCATTAACTGCCGACAATAACCCAAACGATTATAAAACTCATTTTTTACGTTGGCTAGTTGGTACATCGATATTCTGGCACATTCAGCGGAAATAACATTCCTTAGCTGGTCTAAATTTTCATATTTTTCATTGGTATAAAGCTTAGTTTTTAAATATCCTCATAGAAAAAAATCGTTTGGTGAAAGATCCGGAGACCTGGCTGGCCAAGATATTGCGTGGTTCGGGCCTATGATGTCGTTATTAAATGCGTTGTTCAAGTAATCGCGCACAGCTCTGGTACTGTGTGCTGGGCAGCCATCCATTTGATACAAAATCTCTTGATTTTCACGAGCAAGGTTGTTCAAAGCAGGCAAAATTTGTTCCTCTAAAAGTACCAGAAAGTACTCCGTATTCAAATTTCGGTCAAGGAAAAATGGTCCAAGGATATGGTGGCCGAAAATTCTTGCCAAAACATTATTTTTTGTGGATATTGAGTCCTTGTCTCAACAAATCAATTTTGGTTTTCGTTACTCCAGTACCGGCAATTTTGGATGTTGGGTTCGTTGTTCAATGTAAAAGTGCATTCGTCAGTAAAGAAAATATTTTGTAAAAACCTCTGTCAGTGTTTGTCCTCTCCATCATCTCAAAGCAAAAATCCTGTCGTCGTATTTCGTCTCCGTCTTTTAATTCTTGCTGTCTTTCGTACTTGTTAGCGTGGTATTTACATCTTTTTAAAATTCGAGATATTGTGGTATGTTCTTGTCCAGTTATGTCCTCCAGTTGTCTCGTGCTAATGTTTCCTTGGGCCTCCTCTACACAAAGTATCACGTCTAAATCCCTCTCGTTTTGTACAATTTGTCTCTGATTTTTACGTCGATTTTCTTCACATTTGCAATTATTGATTACTGTGCCTGTAGTTTCAAATTTTTTTATCGTCCGTTCTATAGTCGATTTACTTGGTATTGGCCTATTGGGAAAATAGGCTGCAAACATGTCCGCTACTCTTCGATAACTATTTCCCTGATAGAACCATTTTATAATAGTGATTTTTTCTTGATTTGAGTAGTTCATTATTTAAAAATGATGTGACATTGATCTGATAACTCGAGAGTAAGAAGTTAAATAATTTTTCTGTTATTTTATTATAAACTTCTAATAATACAGGGCGCGTAACTTATTTTAGCATTTATCTCTTAGCTGTCGGACTAAGAAGAGCTGAAATTTGTACACTGGGTACAACTTTTCGTGCTCTTTAAAAAATCCTAATAATATTTTCTTCTAAAATAATTAGGGGAGCCAGTATTGGACCACTTCAAAATTTACATGGGATTCCCTATGTCCCGCTCGACGAAGCAACACTCGGTAAGACGCAGCGTGCGTAATTAGCGCATTGTCAGCAGTATTTTTTATTTTTTTTTGATATGGATTAGAGTGGCGCAAAAACACTTTTTCAATATTTGACATAGCTCATTATTTCATATTATGTATAATTTTTTTACCATAATTAGTAAATAATTATGCTTTTATTTTATAATTGTCAAAAAAATATGTCATTATTTCAAAAAAAATTCACTATAATTCGCTGTTAGTTAACCACGCCTAGGAGAGAAAAAAATTCGATAGAATACATGCATTGCCATGGTAGTCCAGTAAATGAAGGGACAAAGCTGTTAATTAATCTGTACAGTTTTCCCTTGAGGCGCAATTCTTAGGTCTTTGGGGATGATTTCGAGTGAAAAAAAGTTTATCAACATTAACAGGTGGGGAAGGGCTGAAAATGGCACCTCAAGGCCCAAAAAATGGGTTTCCTGCTAGTATCTGCCAAAATATACGAATTGAAAAAATTTTGATCGCCTTGTTGTCTACAAAAATGGTTCTTATAATTTTTTTCGAAAAATCGATAGTTTTCGAGATAACGGGACCCAAAAGTCCCCTCATTTCAGCTGCCACTCTATCGCTAGAATGCCGCTATCTTCATGGATACACTTATAAGCGGGCGGACGAATTGTTCCATTACGCGGGAAATAATGTACATTTTTTAATCATTCAAAGTTCATCAAAATGGGAAAACCCGTACCTATCATTTCATATGAGTTTGGGTCCATTCTGATTTTTTTAGAATATTAAAAAAAGCGGTCAAGTTTTTTTCACAATATTTTAGGAGTACCTCATTAATTTATTGATATTTAAAAAAATGGGTTTGTTATTAACATTTTTTTATAATGAGACCTTAGCAAGTGTTCAATGAACCCAAAAATTATCTTCCTCATCTTTCTTGCGTTTTGATAAAAAGTTGTTTTGCCCATCTACATTTTTTAGCCGTTTCCGGAGTTCTAGAAAATGTGTATGTTATGGATTTTTTGACGGCCGTTTCTGCGAAAAATATTGGTGTTGCGAAAAAAATGGTAAAGACCATTTTTGTAGATATGAGGTGATTTTCATTTTTTTTTGCTAAACAAAAATTCTCTAATTCACATATTTTGGCAGATATACGCGGCAAACTCATTTTTGATACTTTGGGGGCCATTTTCAGCGGGTTCCCACGTCGGAATCGTGATAAACTTTTTCATACTTGAAAGCATCCGCGAAGACCTAAAATTGCGACACAAATGAAAACTGTACAGATTTATTAACAGCTTTGGGTACTTTCAGGTCTTCAGTTATTGGACTATGGTGACCTATTCAAAAAACCCATTTTGATTGGTAAAAAAATGGTTTGATATTTTCTTAAGAACTTAAAAACTATTAATTTTAGAAAGAAAAATATATAAAAGTTTTATTACTTATTGTTGTACATATCTCTAATTTAAGTTAAAAATAGGAGACTAGACTTATCTGAATTTAAGTCAACCTTATAAGAGCTACACCAATCTGACATTTTCTTAATCACTTCTAAAGAATTTTTGAACAGCAGAAAATATAAGACAGAAAGCATCACCTCCAAATTAATAAAATTTTGTAATCTTAATTTCATATTTAAATTATTTATTAATATAAAAAACAAAATTAGAACCTTGAGGAACAGGGGAAAAACATTTTACTACATTAATTTATATCTGAATATGATTTACTCTGCCTAGAACCAACATATACCCTAATACCTCTGTTATTCAAGTCTGATTTTAAAAATTAGGTAACCCATTAACACCACAAAATTCCAATTAACGAAGCAACAATTTATGGTCTGTGGACTAAGTTTTTATGTTCTATCTATTCTACATTATGGTTTAAAGACTAAAATATTGCCTTCCAATATTCCAATATTCTTCCAGCTTCTACCAAATTATTGCCGGGGTGCCCCAGGGCTCAGTGCTGGCACCCACGCTGTTTCTTCAACATATTAACGATTTTCTCTCTTCCACAATCAATCCCATTCATAGTTTTGCTGATGATAGGACCCCCACTCTAGTATTCAATTTCTTAAGCCACCATGTAATTTTGATTTGGAAAACAAGCTCAGGTCAATGCAAATATCTATTTCACAAGACCTCAAACTTATCTTGGCTTGGGACGCCAAAAATCTTGTTCAGTTTAATGCCTCGAAAACACACTCATATTCGCTGTCGCGAAAAAAGTCTGCCAATGCTCATCTGTTACATATAAGCAGCCAAGCTCTGCAGAACTAAGAGTCGTTTAATTTTGTTGGCGTTACTTTTGAGAATAACCTCAACTAGCACAAACACATTACATCCATAGCCTCGGAAGCTTCAAAAAAGCTTGGATTCCTCTTTCGAGCCAGAAAGTATTTCTCTTATTCCAATCTGTATACCCTGTATGTACCCCAAATCAGACCCTCTTTAGAATATTGTTCTCATGTCTGGGCAATGGCGTCCCCTACAACATTTTGCTTTCTGGACTCCATTTAAAGAAGAGCCATTCGTCTTATGAAGGATCCCACGTTCACAGAAAGGCTTTCTCTTCTTGCCCACCGTCGAGCTGTAGGGGATCTGTCGCTCCTTTATAGGTATTTTCACGGCTTCTACTCAGAGGAGTTGGCCAGTATAATTCCTTCTCTGGGAGCTCTTAACAGAGCAACACGTAGTGCAACATTTATGCATTCTTTTACAGTTCAGTTAGAGAGGCCCCTAACTTCCCGCTTTCTTCGTTCCTTTATCCCTAGAGTGTCAAGACTATGGAACCTGCTGCCCACAGAAGTTTTTCCTTCTCCTCCCAATCTCCAAATATTTAAGACTCGTGTTAACAAACTCCCTCTCACCACACTTAAAACACCCACGGTACGTTAATACTTAGGCATCAGCCTTCGTGGACTGTCCCAAGATAAAAAAAATGAGGTGCTTAGGGACTGCTTTGGTATAAAACAGGGGTCTCCAAACTACGGCCCGAGGGCCACATCCGGCCCGCGGACAGATTTTGTCCGGCTCGCGGAGAGCTAGCATACTTGAAAACTCCTTTTAGAGAACAAATAATTTTTATAGCAAATTAAATTTAGTTTACTGAAGTATTCTAATTTTATGTTGAATAATTATTAATATGACATCTACATTGATATGGTCATGGGCTAACTCCGCTAACTCATAACATTCTTGTAGGCTTATTGTTATTGTTTTTGTGATAAGTTGGATAAAGAAACACAGAATTGTAATGAGTAAAGACATGTATAATATGCAGAAAATTTAACTTCAGTATATAATAACTAACAAATTATTGAAATGAATCCAACTAACATTTTATACATATGAAATACTAATGAGATTTATGTAATTGAGATTTTCCACTGACAATAGTTTGTAGTTGTGGACTAATTTTACTTGTACCAATTATTAAAAGAAATTTAA
>JAHBCN010010344.1:0-32076 GCA_019359885.1 Listronotus oregonensis | reverse complement strand
GCCGCCTTACAAATTAAAAAATGTGTCGCATGTCATAGTTAAACGTAGGCAACTAATTAACAAAAATTAAAACAGTATTTTCTTATTTTTCGGTTTTAGATAAAACGTTGTACATCACATATGCGTTTAAACATGACTACAACACTCGGTCTACGAACTCGTCATTCTAATTTTTATCCGTTCACTATACATAACCTGAACATACAAAATGCTTGTATTAAAAAAACACCAGAAAAATGTATTGCCTGTTGTTCTTTAGCCCCCAATGTACTAAAGCGCGAGCTACAGCTAGAGTTGCCGCGAGACGAGACGAGACGAGATAAAGCCTTGTCTCGTCTCGTCTCGAAATTTCGAGATAATATATTTCGAGACGAGACGATACAAGGGTCGAGACGAGACGAGACAAACGTTTGTCTCGTCTCGTCTCGTTTTGTCTCGTTTGTCTCGAGTTGTTTTGGTTTATTTCAATTAAATTAATTTCAATATACAGTGCATTAGTAATGTATAGGATAATTTCAATAAAAATTAGATCGGAAGTTTTATAAAAATGCTTGGACCCGTCGACTTTTATTTTTAGGTACATGTTACACATTTTTTAAACTAATTTTTATGTCTGCACAGGGTACAAGATGGTGATAAAAAGACATATTGTTTAAATGGAACACACATATTTTATCATCACATTATTAATTCCAATGTTTAATTCTAAAAATGTTCATTCTCATTTTTTTTACCAATTTTTAACTTTTTCCATAATAATTAAGTATACCCAAACTATCCTAAATGGCAATATTCTTATACATACGTAACTTTCTGGGTATAGAATGTAAAGTAGGTATAGGAATTTCTAAAATTAAATAAATATAATCCAAAACTGTAAAAATATGAGTAGGTATTGGTATTCTATTTTAAATTTAAAAAAAAATATTTTTGTAGCACCCTAACACTTTATGAACGTGCCCTGTCTAATTCAAAATATCGTTAAAATTTAACATACTATTTAACCATATACCTAATACTTCCATAAGCACATTATCTACACATCTTATATTCAAGGCATTATACTTACAAATAAATAAAGATAGAGACTATATTTTTTGCTTTAAAATTTTAAAATATACCAATTTTAACCTTACATGTACATTTAAATTATTTGATTAAAATGGGTATTTTAAATGTAGGGATTTATTTATTTATAGCGCTTCATTTTAGTGATAGGAATTATTTAAATTTTCTTTGAAGAAGCATATAAAATTACAATACTGAGTACTCTGAGGGCAGAAAAAAAACTTTTAATTTCAACCAGATGTGAAATTTCCATGAAAATGATTCTGATATGTAAACATTGGTTTCTAATAAAAAAAAAGGTATTTAAGAAGCTTTTCAGTTCAAATAAACTTTCTATGTTCAAATTAGTGAAACATTTGCCTTACAAAGTTTGTACAAATACTTTATAAACATTCTGCATATATAAGGTGGCTCGATAGTGCGACAAAGATCGATATATCCGAAACCGTTCATAATGGTAAAAAACTTAGTATACAAAAATTATAGCAAAAAGGGCGTAAAATGTAAGCATTACTTACTCCTCGCCATCGTTGACTCACCCTGTACACTATATACCTATAAACTAATTGCAAAATATGCTGCAAGCAATATGTATTTTAAGGAGAATGCATTGTTTTCAGTTTAAATTAAAACTTTTTAAAACATAATAGCGGCAAAAGTAACAGAAAAACATTCAAAGACAACCCTCTGCATAGGCATCAAAAAGTACCGCCGCGCCGCCTGTATACTTTGCCGACACACCGTTTTATTCGGGATGCGGCAATAGTTCTTGCATGTTTTTTACTATTTAAAGATCTATAGAGCGGTTGCCTTTTTAAAATGTTTTGACATTTTTCCTTAGTTCATTCTTGTGTTTGAAGCTTGTAAGAAGTAAGAAGATGAATTAATATTTTTTAAAAATGGAACACCCTGTGTAAATGCTTATATTTTTTTTATAACACGCCTTGTAAAGAAAAGTTGACGTGATTGAGCTTTTCTAAAATTGTGAGTTGTCTCGAAAAAATTGGTGATTTCAGACTTTACGGACACCCACAATATGCAACTGAAAATAAAATAATGAAGCTAATAATTTGTTTTTTTTTAAAATAAAAATATAGGACATATAAGTGACATAAAAATGTCCACAAAATAGAAAAAAAAATCTAAAAATAATGAAACATAAGTCATAAACTCTATTACAAAACACAGGTAAAATGTTTTCTAGAAATTTTTCTTATAATTATACAGGGGAGCAATACTTTTAAAATCTTTAACAGCAGTTGGATTTTGCAAAAAAGTCTCTATTAACATAAGTTCGGATATGCATCGTTTCGAAATTGGAAATACGCAGGGTCCTAAAGTTAAAAAGAAGCTTTTATTGTACATAATTTTTTAAGACAATTATTTTGATAAAACAACTTAAAATACAACTTTTTCGTTATTTAAGTTTTTTCGAGAGACAAATTAAAACTTTTACTTTTCAAAAGGGTATAAAAAAGAATAGGTTTTAATTTTTTTTCTTGAAACCAAAGCAAAATTTTTTAAAAAATCAGGAGACAAAATAGTTGTATTTTAAGTTGTTTTATCTGGGGTAATACACGAGTGCTTAAAATTACGAACATTTTTTACGATAGCGTGTTTTCTTATAATTTCACGAGTCTGAGGGACGAGTGAAATTTTTAAAAAATACACGCATGAGTAAAAAAATATCTGGTTAATTTTAAAGCACTAGCGGTATTTAGGGGAAGATTTCACGAATCAAAAACGTAGATAAAGTTTATTAACTTAAAATTAAATATTAATTTAACAAACCGTCATTATAATTTAAAAATTTCGTATTGTCAATTTGACAGTAAGTGGAAAAATCACGTTGCCTAGACGACGTGAAATTTTTCCATAATACTACTTCCTTATGGGAAAATATGTACATGAGTGAAATATTCAAAATAATTGAGAGATTGGGAGGAGAAGGAAAAACTTCTGCGGGCAACAGGTTCCATAGTCTTGACACTCTAGGAATAAAGGAACAAAGAAAGCGGGAAGTTCGGGGCCTCTCTAACTGAACTCTAAAAGGATGCATAAAAGTTGCACTACGTGTTGCTCTGTTGGGAGCTGCCAGAGAAGGAATAATACTGGCCAATTCCTCTGAGTAGAAGCCGTGAAAATACCTATAGAAGAGCGACAGATCCCCTACAGCTCGACGATGGGCAAGAAGAGGAAGCCTTTCTGTGAGCGTTGGATCATTAATAAGACGAACAGCTCTTTTTATTACAACTTTTTAAAGCAATTAATTTTAGCTTCTTTTTTTAACACCCTGTATTTCTGAAACGATGCATTTGTTGACCTATGTTTATAAAAACTTATTTTTGCAAGATCCAACTGCTGTCGAAGTTTGTAACAGTAAATCTTAAACAACCTGTATAATTCTTAAGAACTAGAAATATATTGTTAGTTTTAGTCATTAAAATTTTTCGAGATGTCTCGTCTCGTCTCGACCTTGTCTCGAAGGATTTTATCTCGTCTCGTCTCGTCTCGAAATTCGAGACAAAATGCTCTCGAGACGAGACAAAATGGCTTCGAGACGAGACGAGACGAGACGAGACGTCTCGTATCTCGTGTCTCGCGGCAACCCTAGCTACAGCGGAAGTTCTTTCCTGCGTAAAATAACAGTTTTTTTTTATAATTAAAACAGTGTTATTTTAGGTTAATTTTGTGTGTTTTCTTCTGGCAAACACGTTCACAAAATCTTAATTAGGTGTACCCGCGTATTGTTTGTTCTAAATAAACAATATTATTTGCCTTTCTTGTCGGTTTTAACCCTGCTATTAAATGAAATATTTCTGTAAATAGCCCGTTAACAGCATTCAAATATTTGACTGGTGACCCACATTTCCGCTTCAAACACTGGGTATTTTACGGATCCAAAGACCTCGAGGAAAATTTGGCTTTTATTAAATTTATTCTTGTAAATAACTTTTTTTTTTAATTCCTTCCGGCTCGTCCAGAAAGTTCAGTGGCCTAGAGCCAGTCCCTATACTATCAAAACATGTGATGATCACAACAATAAACATGCTAGGCGACCCTCCCAAAAAAATAACAGCTAAGCTCCTCCCCCGGGGGCGTACTCAATAAGGACAAGTAGTAGTACTTCTGAGGGACCACTCTCATCTAAGGAAACACTTGCAGAAAATGGGCATACATAACGTCCCCATAACATGAAGGCTTTGCGGGGAAGAGGAGGAAACAGCATCACAAGTCATATACGACTACTATACACTGACGTACAGAAGACACATACTGTTAAGAAGCATATAAAATATATATATATATATATATATATATATATATATATATATATATATATATATATATATATATATATATATATATATATATATATATATATATATATATATATATATATATATATATATATATATATATATATATATATACATATATATATATATATATAGACTTAAAGTCTTAGTCAAACTTTAATTAGGTATTAGAAAGTCTCAGTTTGTTAAATTAGATGTAATAAAAGGTTTTTTTTAAATTTAATGTTTATTGTTGTTATATTGTCATAGTTAAAATAAAAAAATTAGTCTTTATTCAGACGTGGTGAGGCATTATGAAATTTAGAATTGTACAATACGTCAGATCTCTCACCACAACCACAACTAACCGCAAGTATAAACTTATTTAAACGTGTTAGTAGTACCGTCGACGTTTGACGTCGCTTCTGGAATCGACTAGGCAAAACCCGAAACAGGTTATTTTACTTTCGACGTTTGACTGAAAAGTTAGTCAAAGGCGGAAATTGAAATTTATTTCTGGGTTCGCCTGAAGGCTTTGGTCAAACCAGTCATTCCGCGAAAACACTGCATATCGACCTTTAACTAAGACATATATATATATATATATATATATATATATATATATATATATATATATATATATATATATATATATATATAATATATATATATATATATATATATATATATATATATATATATATATATATATATATATATATATATATATATATATATATATATATAATATATATATATATATATATATAAAAACAGATATTACTTCCTTCAAATTTCTAAGGTAGTTATTTTATAAAAAAAAAAAATAAATAAAAACCTTTTTTTAAATTAGTCTAATAAAAAGAAACAAAAGAAACAGGAAAAAAAGCGATTTATTTAAAAAATGAATTAACTTCTGTTTTTTAACCTTTATAATGGAATTTTTTTGGCATAAATATTTACTTTTATTCAAATATACGACGATATCGGCTTTTGTAGTTTAACTTTAGGTTTTTTTTTACTTTTTTATATTTTTAGTTAAAAAGGTCAATAAAATATTGCCTGTCAAAACAGTCTAAAAAATATATCATTTCAGATTTTTAATGCAAATTAGGAATATAAAATTATTAGTGATTTTTTGAGGCATTTTTACTTTCCTCCCTAAAGAAAGTCTAGTAAATTACAAACAAAACACACCTTAAGGTTTTTATACATTAGTTATTAGTATGTTTTCGTTGGGATAACTTGCCTTGAAATTTTTTAAGAAATGGTACCATTTTTGTCCAGGTTCCGGGCTCTAGTGAGCTGAGCCTGCTCAAAGAATAGAGTAATATATGAAAACGACTTCTGACGGCTGTAAGGTTTTTTATAAAATTTATTTATTTTTCGTAAATATATCAGGGATGTGGCGAAAATTCGCATCTGCATCCGCAATTGCGAAACTTACGCATCAATTTAGACATCCGCATATGTATTAAACCTATACGGAGTTTCATGCGGATGCCGATGTCGCACAAGTTGCTGTACAAGAAAGAAACTAGGTGGGACCAGCAGGTGGCTCCTGCCGTGCGAAGATTCCGTCCGGTGACAAGTTTCGACCTTGACTCGTTATTGTGTATTATTTGTTTACGGTAAATTAATCAGTAGCGCGGGTCAAATTTACAAACCTCTGCGTAACAGACTTGACTCCTGATTGCTTTTTATTAAATATATTGCTTTAATTTTTATCTTCCACATTAAGTTATTAGATAGGTAATACAATTATTAAATAAATCCTATTTTTGCTATTTTACTTCTGCCCGGTTCTGCATCCATATAGTTTCTTGAAAAAAAACAAGATCCGCATCCGTATCCACAAATGCGGATGTGGTTAGTTGGGGTTATAAAATCCGCATCCACATCCGCGGATGTGTAAAAATCTGCATCCGCATCCGCGGATGTAAAAAATTTGCACCGCAACGTCCCTGATAAATAAATATAAACCTGGTCAGCACTGTAACTGACTTTTTGAATAACATAACAAATGTGGGAATAACTTTTGGTTAAATCTCCTAGATGAAAATCGGCGAAATTTTAGAAATGTTCATGCAATTTTGAAGTTATGTCAGTGGGGCATCATAACTAGTGATGAGCAAAGCAAGACCAAGACCAAGACCAGGCTAGTCTTGGTCTTGGTCTTGGTCTTGCAAGCCTGGTCTTGGTCTTGGTCTTGCAAGCTAAAGGAAGGTGTTGGTCTTGGTCTTGGTCTTGCACCACCCAGTCTTGGTCTTGGTCTTGCACCACCCAGTCTTGGTCTTGGTCTTGGTCTTGCAAGCCTGGTCTTGGTCTTGGTCTTGCAAGCTAAAGGAAGGTGTTGGTCTTGGTCTTGGTCTTGAACTCCAGTCTTGGTCTTGGTCTTGGTCTTGCTGCAAGAGTCTTGCTGGTCTTGTTTTTGGTAGTAATAATTTAAACTAAATAATTTTAAATAAAAATATTTTTTTTTTAAAACTTAAAGATAAAAAAGATGGAAACTATATTTTCTGCATTAAAATTATAAAATATGCCAGTTTTAACCTTATAAATAGGTTTAAATTATTTGATTCAAAACCATTTTTTAAAAGTAGGGGTTTATTAATTTATGCCCATTTTTAGTTGAATTAAGACACAACCTTTTCTTTATACATTTAGTATATATACATAGAAACATTTTAGAGATAAGGATTATTTAAATTTTCTTTGAAAAGGCATATAAAATTAAAATAAATACAAAACTATTTTACTGTGTGAGCAGACAAAAACTTTTAATTTCAACCAGATTAAAATTTTTAAAATGATTCATAATGATTTATATAACTTTTTATTTTAAATTAGTTAAACATTTGCCATACAAAAAAGGAAAATACTTTTAAATTTTCTATATACAAGGTGGTTAATACTGTGACAAAGCTCGGTATCTTCAAAACCCGCTCATTATGGTTAAAAACTGAGTATGGAAACACTATAGAAAAAAAGGGCGTAAAATGTAAATTTTGTATTCCAGAATTTTCGAAGAATCCACTGCCACTGAAGAAAACCCCCTTATTTTTAGCTTTTAACCCAAAATAAAAAAATTTATGAAAAAAAATCCATTAAAAAAAATCACCACCCATAAGGGTGTTCCTTGGAGGGCATGGGGATCTGTGTAAGAGATACAAGGTCGGTTAAATCGAGGAAAGGGCATTTAGGGCCCAACAAGATGCCTATTAGAAAATTGAAAATTCCGAGTACTTTTGAAATATCCGGAAAAAACGAAATTTGCCATTTCGTTTTTATTTTTTTCGACGTTAGTTAAAGGGATGTGGAAAAACAAAAGATAATTTTTCATGGCCACTTTTGTTTAGAAAAAGTTAAGAAAATTTTCCTACGACGTTTCGATTTCGTTAAACCATCATCAACTTTATTTTTTTAAACACGTACCTAGGTTTTTTTAAAAATTGTTTTGAGTCCCATATTATCCCAATTACAAAAATGTATAACACTTAATATTTATTAACATATCTGGAAAGCCCCTAGAAGAAAGGATGTGCGTTCCTTGTCTTACTCATTGTCCCGTATGGAAAATATGTTTATTTAGCAGAAAAATATTAAGTGTTATACATCATTGTAATTGGGATTATAACTGGTTTAAAAAATTGCAATAAACAATTAATGCCATATTAAAAAAATAAAGTTGATGATGGTTTCACGAAAACGAAACGTCGAAAGGAAAATCTCCCCCAACGCTGTTTTGTGGAGCTTAAAAGTGGCCATGTAAAAGTGTCTTTGTTTTTCCATATCTCTTTAAATAACGTCAGAAAAAAAAAAAACAAAATTGGCAAATTTCCATTTTTTCCGGATCTCTTCGAAGTACTGGAATTTTCGTTTCTAAAAGCATGTTGTTAGGCACCTAAATGCGCAATTTTTGTCAATTTAACCGACCTTTGTATCTCTTACGGTTTACGAGATCCGCATACACGCGAATTTGCAACACCCTGTATATTATGCTGTAAAAGTGTTAAACTGTCATATAGAAACAATGTTAATGTACAAGTTTTTAAAATATTGATTTTGATAAAATGACGTCATAAACTATTCTTTTAGCATTGTTTTGCCTTTTACGTCAAAAACAAAGTGATATTTAAAACCATTTGTATAAAAATTATTTTTACGACATGAAAAAATATGTTTTTCTTAATTTCTTTTTTTACATTTATATCTTGGGTTTTTAAAAAAGCAACTAATGGTGCCACTTACAAGGTGGAACAAAAATTATATTTTTCTGCATTTTAATAATTTTTAATCCACCCTGTAAAATCACTTGATAGCCAATTAAAAAAAACCATTAGAAATATACAAGTTATTTTTAGCTTCTATAACTTTTGTACCCCTAGCTTTTTTCTGTCGTGAACGGTTTTGGAGATATTGTGCATTGTCGGACCATTGAGTCACAATCCTATTATTTTTGAAACATGTTATTGAATTTACTCATAATCGTTGTCAAAGAAGTATATAAAATAAAAAAGTGATTCATTTAATTATTGTTATTAAAGAAACCTGTAAAGATCGGACGCTGTTAGAACAACACCGATACGTCACGGTTTTATATCAGTTTGCCATATGAGACCGTGACGTATCGGTGTTTTTCTTACAGCGTTCGATCTTTGACTCATTAAATAATTGGCGGCGTTCTCGCCACATTTTGTCATTTCTTATAAAATACCTATGTATATTAAATATAAAAAAATTTAATATTAAATATTTTAAAAAAGTTTGGAATGCAAGGTCTTGCAGGTCGGTCTTGGTCTTGCAGTCTTGCACTCCTGGTCTTGGTCGGTCTTGGTCTTGCATACCCTGGTCTTGGTCTTGATCTTGCAAGCGAATAGGCGGTCTTGGTCTTGGTCTCGGTCTTGGTCTTGCTTCAAGACCAAGACTAAGACCGGTCTCGCTCATCACTAGTCATAACTCAAAAACTAGCGGGCTCTGACAAAAATCGGCAATTGGCCCGATAGGTAAAAAATCATCTGACAATCTTACGAGTCTAGGGCTTTTCCAAATAAACTTCACACTAATATTTTCTTTCCCAAGTTAAAGGCTTTATAGCCATTTTTTCTATTCACAATCACAGAAGACTACACAGACACTAAAGTCAGTTCTGCAGACATTCCTTGACTTCCTCTATTAAAAAGAACCTTTTCCTTTTTTAAACTCGAAAATCATTAGAAACAAGTTTAGAAAAACACAGGAACAAACGGTACACGGCAAGAAACGAGTAAGTTTTTTTTCTTGTTACGTCAAATTCGAAAGTTGTTCGGGTAAGCCCGAAACTCAAAAGTCGTTCGGCTAAGCGGGAAATTTGAATTCAACACTTTTTGTCTGCATGCATTTATCCAGTTGGAAATGTATAAAATTTGCAACTACTATTTCTTCCATTAATAAAAGAAACATCCAAGTGTTATTTAGATACTTAAATATGTATATTGTAGTAAAGTGTATTTTATCCTTAGAAATATATGAATAAAAAATAAAACATTCTAGATAGAAAATACCCAGTTTGTTTACTGTGGTTAATATTCATGTTTATTGCTTATTGACATAAAATTGACCTAATTCCACTCTAAACAGCTTGTCGGTACATCAATGGATTTTTTTTCAACACAAAGTTGTTTTAAGTGATTTCTTCCGTTACCGTAAGAGCATGTGACATGCAGCCTAGACTAGGCCAAAATAAAACACTGTTATGTAGGTCAGCACACCTTATAAAACAACAAATTAAAAAGTTTTGGGTTTACTTGTGTGCTAATTTTTTTACTGAAAATACCTTTCAAGTCAAAACTTAATGACAAGAAAATATTAATCAGTATTTTTTTTGGCCAGTGCATAGATTTCTTGAGTGGTTTCCCCTTTTGGGTATGACAAAAATCCTTCACATTGTTGTTAAAGATGATTTAGTAGGATATAAACAAACTGAAGGGGGTTTTTACCTTCCGAATTTTTAAGCCTTCATAAATTTGAATAAAAATTGGTGCCTCAAGTAATAAAAGTGACTTGCGCTTTTACCCTGGGGGTGGTAACACCCCTTCTCGGGGACTGAAGTTAGTTTATTAAAAATAACCCTAAGAATCAAGAAAGGGCTAATTCTGAGCAACTTTGATTAACTAAAGTTTTTTTGATAATTCAATATATTTTGAGTTATTAACGATTAAAAATGTTGATTTTTTATGAAAAAAAATGCATGTTTTGAAACAGTTTTTTACAAATAACTCCAAAACTCTACATTTTTTCAAAAAAACAGTTTATAACAAAATCAAAGCTAATAAAAAAAAACTGAGATTAATTTTTTTAAGAAGCATTTTAGGTTGAATCTAAAGCGACTTATAGCTGCTACTTAAAGGTATAATTTTTTTGAGAGTACTCAAACGCAAGGATTTAGGGTTAAATAACGGGAAACCCACTATTTTTTGGATAATATATTTAGAACATTTTTTAAAGTACATACAAACTCTTTCAAATGAGCCTCGAATTGAGTAAATTGCATTAAAGCCAAGCGAAAAATTGTTAGAAATCATAAATAATGCTTCAAAATGTTACAGAATATACCGGGTGGTGTATCACCAGACTGGCCATAGAAAATCCCATGTATATTTTGATACATTGAAATATTGGCTCCCCTATTGAATTTACAACAAAATTGTGTTAGACTATTTTGAAGACGTTGATAAGATTAGCGCACATTCTAAATTTCTTTTTTTTTCTGATAAGGCAATTAAAAGTTATTTAAGAAAAATTATTTGTAAAATCGTTGCATCCCTGCTACATACCCCAATGAATCCACCAGTAATAAATAAAATGTTTTGTCAACTTTTTCATTGACGTTTTAATTTGTATCAGTTATTTCATAATGTTTTACAGTATTGAACAGAAAATAACAATGTTTAAATGGTATTACAAGGAAAATAGTTATCGAAGAGTATCCGACATGTCCTCTACGTTTTTTCCTGACAGACACATTCCAAGTAAGACAACAGTTCAAAATATCGTTCATAAGTTTGAGACAAAAGGTACTGGGCATATACGGTTTTCTCCCGTTTTTGGATTTTTTTGAAAAATTTTTATATAGTCATATTCTAATGTCCTCAGGGATTGCAAATTTACTACCGGAGAAGAGAAATTATGTGTTTTAATATATTTTTTTAATTAAACAAACTTACGGGACCTTGGAGCGAATAGGGGTGCTGGGCGGTAAAAACAGCACACTGTAACATGCTACACATGATATATCCATTTTACAATCCTTTAATTAACGGTTTCAGGTGAAATTTGCCTTAAAAATATAATGATGATTGTTTATTTTTGAATAATTTGCATCTTACATTGTAGCGAAATGTTGTCATAATATTGAAATGACGGCCAGGGGGCGTGTTCGGATTATGCATAGCTAAGCGGTGTTGCCACTATTCTAATGTAACGTGGTATTCTTGACAATTTTTTTCTGGAATTGTTTGGTATTTTTCTGGAATTGTTTGGTATTTTTCTGAAAAGTTTTTCATATTCTGGATATTTCGCGATGCTATAACTTGCTTTGCTTTAACTTTGTACATCTAATTTTAAAAATGACTTATCTGTTTAATTGTATATTGTATATTTTATTATAGGTATTATAAATATGGCTTTGTCTACGATATTTTTGGTGTCATTTGACAATAAAGCAATTTTTTTGACTTTGACTTTGACTTTGACTTTATAAATATGATGACACAGTTAGCGGTGCATTAATATTATCGAAGCAAAAATGCCTTTATGAAAACTGTGTTTATTCCATAAGGAATTCATTCAGATTTTAAGTGATAGAAGACGTGTCGTCGACTTTCTGGTGGAACATGGAGTAATAAACAGAAATGTTCAATGTAACACCTGTGCGAGTAGACTAGACATAAACATTAATAGTCTATTATATACCTGTTCAAAAAAATATACGATTCAAAAAAATGGTTAAAAAATGTATAACAAAGAAAAATGGAAAAAAGGGAACATGGTTTGAAAAGTCTAAATTGTCAATAGAGGATGTGATGTATTTCACTGTTCTTTGGTTAAGGCTTCCATATCCGCGTCAAAAGTTTATAATGAGGGAACTTAAATGTTGTGACAGAACAGTTGTGGATTGGTCATCTTATTGCCGGGAAGTCTGTTTACAATGGAGCCTGGGCCATTCTCAAAGACTAGGTGGTCCTGGGAAGGTTGTAGAAATCGATGAAGCAAAATTCGGCAAGCGGAAGTATAATAGGGAACGTCGAATAGAAGGGCAATGGGTGTTTGGAGGGTTTGAACGAGATTCGAAAAAAATATTTTTGGTACCTGTTTCGGATCGAAGTGCTGAAACTTTACTTCGGGTTATTCAGGAATGGATTTACCAAATACAACAGTAGTATCCGATTGTTGGAAGAGTTATGACACTTTAAATAACGAGGGGTTTCAGCACTTTTCTATCAATCATTCAGTAAATTATGTGGATCCAAACGACCCAACTATTCATACTCAGAATATAGAGCGAACGTGGAGGGACATCAGGGGTGGGATTCCCCGGTATGGTAGAAAAGACACTCACTTTGTTGGATACCTTGCCGAATTTTTGTTTAAAAGATCGATTACTGACGACGGTGACATACATCAGTTATTTCTAGAAATTTCAAGACTGTATCCACCAAATCCTTAGCTTAAGTTTGTTTATTTACATAAAGTTTTTTTTTTTTCGTTGGTTTCTTTACATTCGGTTACGCGTTACTGTTGTTTTAATTTTATTGTAAAATATTTTAAAATAAAATAAATTAGTTTTATTGATCATTATGGAGTCTTTTTTCGTTCTTTTACCTTCTTTTTTACAATAAAGGTACGTCCGAAATATAATTGAGTAAAATAAAAAGCCGCTTTGCTAACCAGAACTAACCATGCGACCTTAGACAAATTCAAAAATCTTTACTAGTCGGTCATGGTTAGTTCTGGTTACAAAGCAGCTTTTTATTTCGTTATTTTACCTTCTTTTTTAAAATAAAGGTACGTCTGAAATATAATTGAGTAAAATAAAAAGCCGCTTTGCTAACCAGAACTAACCATGGCCGACCTTTTAGACAAATTCAAAACTCTTTACTAGTCGGTCATGGTTAGTTCTGGTTAGCAAAGCAGCTTTTATTTCGTTCTTTTACCTTCTTTAAAATAAAGGTACGTCTGAAATATAATTGAGTAAAATAAAAAGCCGTTTGCTAACCAGAACTAACCATGGCCGACCTTTTAGACCAATTCAAAAACTTTACTAGTCGATCATGGTTAGTTCTGGTTAGCAAAGCAGCTTTTTATTTCGTTCTTTTACCTTCTTTTTTAAAATAAAGGTACGTCTGAAATATAATTGAGTAAAATAAAAACGTTTGTTTAACCAGAACTAACCATGGCCGACCTTTTAGACAAATTCAAAACTCTTACTGGTCGGTCATGGTTAGTTCTGGTTAGCAAAGCAGCTTTTTATTTACCCCAATTATATTTCAGACAGAATGTCAAAAAATTTGATGGCTCAAATTGATTCAATCTGGCAGCACTGTGAACCCCTAAGATTGTTTTTTCCTAAAATTAAAAAAAATACACAATTTTTTGTTTGTGCGCACGTAAATTCTAATTCCTAATAAATAACAGAAGGTGTGTATACCAAAAATTAACCATTTAATAATAAAATAGCAGAAAACCGTTTTGTAAACAATTACCAAAATAAAAATATGTTTATTTCTAGGTTAGTTGTGGTTAGTTGTCGTTAGGTTTCCTTTATATTATTTCTCCTTCCTCCCAAAGTTTTTCAATAAAGAATTGTTATAAAAATCTAATTCCATTTTTTCAGATTAAAAAAACGTGGCAACATTGCTTTTTGATAATTCTGGCAATTACCAGAGCGCTTTTGTTAAGACATACGTGAACAACTTTCTTTTATTTAATAGAAAGAGATAGATACATACTACATGAAAGTATGATAATCCCATTGAATAAAGATAAAATTTAATGGATGATCAATCTATTAGATTTATTTCTAACCTTTATTTTCTTTTATTTAACTTAAAAGGTGTTTTTCACGATTTTCTGCGTATTTTTTCAATGGATTTCTGTTTGTGTGTGTCATGTTTTAGTGAATAATTATCAATCTATACGTTTTTACCCCGCCCAGCACCCCTATTCGCTCCAAGGTCCCGTAAGTTTGTTTAATTAAAAAAATATATTAAAACACATAATTTCTCTTCTCCGGTAGTATATTTGCAATCCCTGAGGACATTAGAATATGACTATATAAAAATTTTTCAAAAAAATCCAAAAACGGGAGAAAACCGTATATGCAATTGTTACCGGTACTGGTATTAATAAATGCAACTGCTTAGAGCAAAATAATAATGTATTTGATGGAAGAGCTTAAGAAAATAATGTCGATTTAGATGTTTTACTTCATGTAAAAGAAAATAAAGGAATTAGCGCCAGGCTTCTTGGAAAAGTTGTAGGAAAGGATCACAGCACAGTACTACGCAAATTAAAGAAATTTAAATATCATCCATACAAATATTAAAGACATCAGGAATTAAGGGAAGTCGATGAGATCCGAAGAGCAGATTTGTGTTTTGAAGTTATGGAAATGGCGAATAACGATAAGGACTTCTTACGCAATATTTTTATTTTAGTGACGAATGCACCTTCTCATTAAACAATGAACCAAACGTTCAAAACATCAGATACTGGAGCAAAGAAAATGAACACAGATTTGTATCTCCAAAGACTCAATATCCTTAAAAGGTAAACGTTTGGGCGCGTATATTTGGACATCGGATTATTGAACCTTTTTTCTTAAATCAAAATTTGGGGACAGATACTTTTTTAGAACTATTACAAAATCAAGTGGGGCCGGCATTGGAAGAAGTTGCACCTGACGATCAAGACATTTGGTTTCAAATAGGTGGTTTTCCTGCACACAATTCACGAGAAGTAGGAAAATATGTTCAAAATGTTTTCAATGGACTCACTATAGGACCAAATTACACCATAAATTGGCCAGCTAGGTCTCCTGATCTTTCACCAAATGACTTCTTCCTTTGGGGTCATATCAAAAATGTTACTTATACAAAATTGAGTTATCAAAATTTAGAAGAATTAAAAGTATTAATTTCAGCGGCGTGCTATCGACTATCGGCATTTCAACTTCATAATGTAAGAACTGAATTTTTTAACCGTTTAGGATATTGCTTAGCAGTAAACGGAGGTCTGTTTGAGCATCTAATTAAAAAACATTAGCTTTTAGTTTCAATGTGTTGTGTTAAAACGTATTTTTAGACAGTTTTTAAGTGTGTTTTTCACCTTCCTATAAAATTGTTTAATTATGTAAAAATCTTATTATGGAGTTCAATGTAATTACTTGTATTTATTAATTGATTACAACCATTATTTTCTCTTTAATACTGTAAAACATGTTGAAATAACTAATACAAAGTAAAACGTGAATTAAAAATTGACAAGACATTTTATTTATTACTGGTGGACTCATTGAGGTATGTGGCAGGTATGCAACAATTTTACAAATAGTTTTTCTTAAATAACTTTTAATTGCTTTATCAAAAAAAAAAAAAAAAAGATAATTTAGTATGTGAGCTAATCTTATCAACGTATAATATCAAAATATAATATAGGCTAATACAATTTTGTTGTAAATTCAATAGGGGAGCCAATATTTCAATGTATCAAAATTTACATGGGATTTCCTATGGCCATTCTGGCGATGCACCACCCGGTACCTATATTGTACAGGGTGAGTCAACGATAGAGTAAAGTTCATTATTTCATTGGTTTCAAAAGTTATGAGAAGATAGTAAATACAAAAGATGTAAAGATTCTTAGGATGCACAATTTAAAATTATTTTAAAGTATACAGGGTGGCTCAAAAAAGCGTGACGAATAAAACATAATTTTTTTAAATGAAACACCCTATTTTTAAATTTTGTTTTGAATTCCTTTTAAAATTCTTCAACTTTTTTATTAATAATAATGCATACCTAAATCTAATAGTTTTTCCAATATTTCAATTTTTCTAAAAAGAAAATAATTTTCACACTTGCAAAAAAATTACGATAGCGCCATTATTTTTGAAGGTAGATCACTCATATTTGATATTAGCGTTACTCGAAGATGACGTAAAAGACATGTGCAACGAAATTTTAATTAGATGCTACAGGGTGTTCAAAATAAACGAATATATTTGGATCATTTTAAATTGAAAAATCTCGATTTTTTTAAATGGCGCACCATATATATTATTATTTTTTCTGAAAGATCTTACAAAAACCCACAACTTTTATTAAGTATGTCATATACCTATTTTTATTACTTTGCGATTTATTTTAACTTTTCCAATATTTACCCTTCTTTCTGTCTAAGACTATTGCTATAACATTAGTTGGCCATTTTTAAATTTTAAATTTACAGAAAAAGTAAATAATAATAAATGCCTATTACTACAAATTAACTTATTTTTAATTATTATTATGGCGCAATAAATATTCAAAAATATGCCCTTCTACTTGGATACACATGTTTAGTATTGTTTAGTCTTTTTCGTATATTTTCTTGGACGTTCCTTAGCATAAACGGTGTTATTCTCCTGCACGCGTCCCGAATCCTATTTTCCATATCTTCTGGTGTTGTAGGGGGATTCACATAAACACGATCTTTAACATATCCCCACAAAAAGAAATCTAGTGGTGTTAAGTCACATGATCGAAGGGACCATCCAATGAATCCACCTCTACCGATCCATTTCTGTGGGTAATGATTATTTAAAAATTCTCGAACTTCTCGATGGTAATGCGGAGGAGCTCCATCTTGCTGAAACCACATTTGTTGGATCTCAATGTTATCAAATTCTTGAAGAAGTTGAGGTAAATCATTCTGCAAAAAGTTTAAATATCTAGGCCCGTTAACTGTTTCGCGAAAAAATATGGTCCAATAACATTAAAGTGTTTTATTCCACACCACACATTAAGTGACAAATGGTTTTGGTTTTGCACTTCCCGTACCCAGACTGGATTAACTGTTGAATAATAGTGCATGTTATGACGATTAACTGCACCATTACTGCGAAAAGTAGCTTCATCGGAAAACATTATTTTAGACAAAAAATTTGGATCGGCCTCTATTGCTTCATTTATAACGGTGCAGAAGTTTACCCTTTGTTCAAAATCGCGGTCTAGAAGTTCTTGGTGTAGTTCCATGTGGAAGGGATGATATTTGTGTTTTCTAGTGGTGCGGTTAACGGTAGATTGGGATGTATCACATAAGCTAGCTACTTGACCTGGGGATTATCTTGAAATTGAAGTAAAATTTCCAATTCTTTTTCCTCATTGGTAACATTCCGGTTTATCACTTTCTGTTTTTCATATT
Source organism: Listronotus oregonensis (assembly GCA_019359885.1). NCBI lineage: Eukaryota > Metazoa > Arthropoda > Insecta > Coleoptera > Curculionidae > Listronotus > Listronotus oregonensis. The sequence continues at coordinate 14,266 of JAHBCN010010344.1, read as the reverse complement.
CAATACTACCACTAGCATTAAACCGTTCCATTAAACACTGAAGAGATTGCCTAGTCGGTACACGTCTATTAGGGTACTTCGCCTTGTAAAGTCTTACTGCCAACAAATAATTTCTTTGCGCCTCACCCAGTATATAAATCATATCAATAAATTCAGCTTTAGGAAAATCCATACTTATTTTTTTTTTAAATTTACGGACACCACAATAAATTTTATGAATTTATTTACTCAGATGTCAGGTTAAAATTTGACAATGTCATTTTGTCATGGCCAACTAATGTTATAGCAATAGTCTTAGACAGAAAGAAGGGTAAATATTGGAAAAGTTAAAATAAATCGCAAAGTATTAAAAATAGGTATATGACATACTTAATAAAAGTTGTGGGTTTTTGTAAGATCTTTCAGAAAAATAATAATATATATGGTGCGCCATTTAAAAAATCGAGATTTTTCAATTTAAAATGATCCAAATATATTCGTTTATTTTGAACACCCTGTAGCATCGAATTGAAATTCCGTTGCATATATCTTTTACGTCATCTTCGAATAACGCTAATATCAAATATGAGTGATCTCCCTTCAAAAATAATGGCGCTATCGTAATTTTTTTGCAAGTGTGAAAATTATTTTTTTTTTAGAAAAATTGAAATATTGGAAAAACTATTAGGTTTAGGTATGCATTATTATTAATAAAAAAGTTGAAGAATTTTAAAAGGAATTCAAAACAAAATTTAAAAATAGGGTGTTTCATTTAAAAAAATGTATGTACCCTGTATACTTTAAAATAATTTTAAATTGTGCATCCTAAGAATCTTTACATCTTTTGTATTTACTATTTTCTCATAACTTTTGAAACCAATGAAATAATGAACTTTACTCTATCGTTGACTCACCCTGTACTTAACTAAATAAGATTTTTACCGATTAAATGCTTTAATTTGCATGTTTTTCAATTTTGTCCAAAAGAGGTGTGTTTTTGAAGTAAAGGGTAAGATAAGCTTGATTCCAAATTTTGAAAATCGATGGAGGTTCAAAGAATTCGGAGGTTATATCCTATTTTCGGCTTTAGTGACTGTACTGTATGTGAATAGTAACTATGTAGGATTAGAGGAAGAGGTGGGATCTCAATGATTCGAAACCTGACATGGATTTAATGTAAAATTCAGTTTTAAATGATGTCACAAGATGCTGCACTTGTTGTTTATAGGAGTCCTAGCGTTGCTATATATAATTTTATTATGTGTAAATAGAACAAATATTTAATAACTTTACAAAATGACACAAAAAAAATACTACCTAAATTTATAGAGGTTTAGTTTAACAAAAACAACAAAATAAACCCGCTCTGCGTGCTGATTGGATAAGGGGCTACATACCCCTCTCTGCCGACCAATTAGGCAGGTGGATCAAGAGAGAAAGGTTATACTGTTACTCTTCTTTCTCTCTTGCACGCTTGTACGCACTGTCGAGTAGCAAGGCTGCCTCTAGAAGGTATATGCTCGAAGGATATAACAATAGACTACAAGTTCTTTTGTAAACAGCAGTAGTCCAATAAATAATCTTTTCAAATATAGCTTTTTATTTTGGATTATTTTTTCCAATTTTCATATAAAAATAATAATTTTTAAACAAAATAGCTTTCGTAAGAAATACCAAGTATATTAAATAAAAAACTTTATATCAGCTTTGGAAAAATGGGATAAATACCATTATATTGTTTCAGTTTTAGAATACCGTAGATCGTAGCCAGCGCAACCTATTGTTTTCTAAACTTCGACACATTTTTTCGGGGTTAATCCGCTTCATTTTCTCTCTTTTCTATCGTCATTTATAATGGTAACGCAGCAAAGTAAAAGAAGGCAATGGTCCAGCACAAAACACAAAAAAAATGATAATGACAAGTAGCGATGAGCGATATATCACTACCGGTGATTTAATCGCCGTTATTGAAAAATCGCTGATAGCAAACGTTGACTAAAATCACAAATAACGGCGATTGACAGAAACAGCGATTTTTTATAATATGCGAAATCGCGTCAACTTATATGCAACATGCAACACAGCTAATCGCTTTCCGTCGCGTTGAGTGAAAAAAAAACGTATTTTATTTCAAGGGTCCTCGACTCCATCTTCACGCCCCTCACTGAACTATATAGCAGAATTACAGTTTTCTATAATATTTATGCAAAGAAAGGTGTAGTATAGTATAGCAGTATAGTAGAAATCTTTTTTTGCATTGTGGAATTTAAAATAATCGCCGTTATTGAAAAATCGCCGATAGCAAACGTTGACAAAAACGCAAATAATATATTATATATTTATAAAAAAAAAACAGTATAATAGGAGGCGAGCAAGTGAAATTAATATACAGTAGCAAAATGAATCACACGAGGGCGCTAATAGCTGCAAATAATAAAAACGCTAATTTGGCGTAGTGTGAAAAGTCGCGATCGCGATAACGGTTTTAAATCGCCGTTATTTAAAAATCGCGATCGCCGATAACGGCGTTATGGAAATATCGCTGTTTAGCTCATGCCTAATGACAAGTGTGAAATTTTTAAGGTTATATTTTTTATTACCTTGAATTTATTCAAACAGTCAACGTTGCCAAAATGTCTAAAATTTAGAAGCTAATATAATATTACAAATGTTACATAAATATTAAAAATGTAATAACAATTTTATCTATACAGTGTGTCCCAAATTGGTGGGGAATGTATGGGGATCTTGGGATATAAAATCGGTTAAATGGGGAAAGTTTTGGACAATTATGTTAGTAAGCTAATCCCTTTTACTACATGGTTTTATCTATTCAGGATTTTGATAAATTTTGAAAAAACCTAAAACATGCATTTTTGAAAATCGGCCATATTTTTTTTATAGGTGATTTTTTTTTAATCTGTAGAAACTTCTTCAAAGCAATTTTTTTGTAAAATATGACTGAGTAGTCAATTTTTATTTTCTACGTTTCGGCTTTTTAGGCATATTGGATTTTTACGCAGCTAAATAGTGCTTTATATCTTTTTATTCTGATTTTATCAATGTACAACATGTTATAATTTAAGAGTTTATAACCTCATTTATTTTAAAAAACAAATATTTTCTCAGTTGGCCTTTATTCCGGCGAACGTCTTTTTTTTTGTAAACAATAACAAGCGAACATAGCTATAACGTTAATACCGTGTTACAACAAAATGTAATGCTGCCCATATGAAAAAGTAAAGTTGATGAATCATCATCAACTTTACTTTTTCGTACGGATTTTTTCGCTGACAATTAGTGCTTTTTATTCTTGTTTCAACAATGTATAACATGTTATAATTTAGGAGTTTATAACCTCATCCGCTTCAAAAAACAAATATTTTCTCAGTTGGCCTTGATTCCGGCGAATGTCATCTAGCGTCATTATCAAGTTAGCTCGGATACGTTATTAAAAATTTTTTAACTTTGTAAAATGGTTAATAATTTAAAGAAAAACTTTATATTTTGCAACGTTATTTCCAAGCAATAGAAATGTTAATATAGCTGCGCAATCGTATTTCGACAATTTTCCTGAAAGGCAGCATCCTAAACTAACATACTTTCGAAAACTGGTTACAAATTTGCTTAAATTCGGAAGTTTTAAAAAACCACAACCTAAGAAGTACGTTGAAGAAATTCGACAACGAGATGCTGCAGTTAACCAACATTTTAAAGAAAATCCAACATCTTCAGCCAGGGATGTTGATAGATAATTCCACATACCTAGGTCAACCATTCATAGGGTAGTTAGGACTATTTAAAAAAATATCGTTAATATGTTAAGAGAAATGGACAACATTTTGAATTTTAGGTCGTTATTTTACATCTTCATTTTAGTAGGAATATTAGTTTAGCCACTTTTTATTGTTTTTGTTTTTACTTGTTTCAATTAACTTGTTACGTGTAGTTTTGTTGTAAAATGGTATTAACGTTATAGCTATGTTCACGAACCCATTTCTGTAAAATGTGTGTTCAGCTTATCCATTTTGCCAATTACTAATATTTTATTGTTTACAAAAAAAATGACGTTCGCCGGATATTTTATTATTATAATATGTTATACATTTTTAAATCAGAAAAAAGCACTATTTGGCTGCGTAAAAATCCAATATGGCGTCCATATGAAAAAATAAAGTTGATGATGATTCTAAAAACCGAAACGTAGAAAATAAAAACTGACTATTCGGTCATATTTTACAAAAAAAAAGTTGCTTCGAAGAAGTTTTTACAGATTTAAAAAAAATTTACTTATAAAAAAAATATGGCGAATAGTTAAAACCATGTAGTAAACGGGATTAGCTTACTAACATAATTGTCCAAAACTTTCCCCTTTTAACCGATTTTCTATTTATCGTGGTTTCCAAGATCCTCATACATTCCCCACCAATTTGGGACACACTGTATTTAAATACAGTCGTTTAAAGATATCCACCATTTTTTTAAAGCGTAAAAGAAGTTTCTTAAATAATGTAAGTAAACATTATTAATGTGTTTATACTAATTAGCGAATTGCTCCCGGCGTATTTTCAATGTAACGGAAGCTCTTTAATAATTTATATTAGGATGATGTGTAAGTCATTTTATTAAAGTGGATTAAAGATGATGGATTGTATTAAATGAATAAAAGATTAGGTTTGTTCCAGCACGTCGAAAAACCGCCACCGAACGATCACGCTCATGCGCAGTGATTAAAGTGCGTTCCAACAGAAACGTGACGGTTATCGGACGATCCTGTTTGTGTACCAACAAAACTTGGGATCGTTTAAATATTGAATTGAGATGTTAACGCTACACTCTCAGAAAGAGAAAAATTTTCTATAATCAATATGAATCCCACACCCCCAAAATTATATGGCTTAATTAAAATTCATAAAGAAAATAATCCTATACGTCCTGTTGTCTCCTATATAAACAGCCCCTTAAGTAAATTAGCATTCAAATTAAATCATATTTACAAAGATTATACAATGTTCAGCCCAAAAAATACAGTTAAAAATTCGGTAGAACTAACTCAAAAACTTAAAGATTTTAGCATTCCTAAAAATAGTTTTCTAGTGTCTTTTGACGTAGTTAACATGTTCCCGAATATTCCAATTAAAGAATGTTTAAAAATAACAGAAAATTCACTGTCAAACATAAATGTCAATCCGGTTATAAAAGATGAAATTTTATCCCTTTTTGAACTATGTATTTCGGAAAACTATTTCCAGTATGACAACAAATTTTATAAACAAGAAGATGGGTTAGCTATGGGCTCTTCACTTAGTCCCCTTCTTGCCGAAATTTTTATGTCTAATCTGGAAAAGTCTTTTCTAAAAACTAAATACGCAGATAATATACAATTTTGGTATAGATATGTAGATGATATACTTGTCTGTTTTACGGGTAACGATAATGATTTAAAAGATACATTAAATCAACTGAACAACCTACATAGTAAAGTAAAATTTACAATGGAAAAAGAAGTAAAAAACCGAATAAATTTTCTAGATATTTCTATTTCAAAAGACAACAATAGATACACCTTTGATATTTTTAGAAAACCAACATACACCGATACAACCATACCAAATAATTCATCACATCCATTTTCACATAAACTTGCCGCCTACAGATCTATGATACATAGAGCATTCTCCATTCCCTTAGATTATAACAGTCTCACGAAAGAAATTAATACAATTAAACAAATTGCAAAAAACAACGGTTATAGTTCTCAACTGATTGACAGACTAGTGAATAAGAAACGTAAACAAAACACAACACATCAAATATACCCACTCATAAAAACAAAACAAGATAAAAAATACACTTCATTAACATATTTTGGAACAATTTCAGATAAAATAGCCCATATATTAACAAGAAACAATATTCAAGTTGCCTTTAGACCATCATATAAACTATCTCAATTATTTTTTAATGTAAAAGAAAAAACCCCTCCGCTTAAAAAATCAGGAGTTTATAGATTAAATTGTGATGAATGTAATAGCCTGTATATTGGACAAACTGGCAGAAACTTTATAACTAGATATAAGGAACATAGGTCATCATTTTTATTAAAGAAACATAATTCAAATTTTGCAAACCATTTTATAGAATCAGGACACTCTTTTCCAGATGAAAGTAAATTAAAAATATTACATTACGCGCCAAAAAGCAAAAAACTCAATATTTTAGAATCGATTGAAATATTTAAGTACCATAAAAACCCTTCAATAAACTTATTAAATGACCATACCGATCTTCGGAATTCCCCTCTCTATGCCGCTTTATTATAGTAATTTAGGATATATAAGTTGGGTTTGTTTAGATTGTAGTTTGAAGTTTTCAGTTTGATAATGTAGTAGTACTACGAAACTGCAGTCACTGTTTTATAAATTAATTAATATAGTGATAGTAAACAAAGTAAAAACTGTGTTCTCATTTACTTGGGATCGTTTAGTTACGGTTTCAGAACGGTAATTCTGATACATGGCCTAAATTGAAAACTGTTTGGATTGACTTGCGCATTGAACATCTTGGCACTGGATTTTTGATTTTTAACAGCTGTTTCATGTTTATTGTTTCATATTTCATCTTCATATGTTTACTGTTAAGGTAGGATTATGCAGAAAACTTAATTTAATTTAAGTTAACAAAAATGAAGTTATTATAAATTAAGACATTTGTGTGAAAACGTCAATCAGTTTAAAAATAACAAAAAAAATTAGCATACGTAGGGCAAATCACTGTTTTTCGTGATTTCTATTTTATTGGTGCACTCTCTGGCAGCTGTCCGGTAATTTTTTAACTTTTTAAATAAATATTTGTCTAAAAAATATATAATTTTGTTACATTTTTTTATAACGCATTGGAAAGACGAGTTTCTGTAAGCCTATTTTATGATGTTATTGTATGGGAGTTTAATTATTTTAAAAAGAAAACGTTTATTTCATTTTATGATAAGGTTAAAAAATTAAAATAAGTTAAGAAAGTTAAAAGTTGTTTATCTTTTTAACTTAACTTATTTTTTAATTTATGTGTATAATTAAAACCATTTGATCACATAATGTTTATTTTTTCTTGTGTGACTTTAACTTATTTTAACTTAATTTAATTTTTCTGCATAATTCTAACTTTATTTAGCGAATAGCGTGCAACGTGCTTTAGCATTTCCTATTTCCTTGCTTGTTTAATTATTCAAAAACATTAATTTTTACACCTCCTAAGCACATCATTAAATTTAATTATCTTTAAAGATGAGTGACGATATTATGAGTGATATTTGCTAACTTTGATCACAAAAATAATAAGTAGAAAGTAGGGTTATATTTTTAAAACAAAAAATTTAAAAACTTTTGATTTGACAGTCCCCAAAACGATCCACAAAGCGATCCAACGTTTGTACTTTTCGTACCGTCACGAAACTATTTTAAGGCCGCGCATGCGTCTAAGCGCACCAAAAAACAGTTCAAAGACGATTTCGAAACGATACCGGATTTCTTGTTGGAACAAACCTATTATTGTTTACTTAGGCTGTTTTACTCAGATCCGACTAAAAGAATTAGATTTTTTTAAAGTTTTATATTGCGCCATCCATTTTTAACTTTGCAAAGACCCTTAAGGTAAGCGTCCACTTGTCGGTATCGTACGCATCGGACGCATCGCACGCAACGGATCGTAGTATTCTTTGTATAGAAACTCATATAAGTGCGTCCACCTGTCCGCATCGTACGCATCGCACATCGGCAATGCTGACACCGTTGCTCCGAGAGGCAACTTTTGCGATGCGTGCCGATGACGTCATACGGAATGCCGATCAGTGGACGCACCCCGCTCGCTCGCTCTGCATCGTTGGTCATTTGCATTTTGGCGTTTGTCGTGTATACGCGTTGTTTTTGCACCATGGACGCGTCAAGACTAATTGCAATTGTGCAAGAGTACGAAGAAATATATAATTTAAAAAACCCTAACTATTCTAACCAGCAAAGAAGGGACAATATCTGGGAGGAAATTGGGAAAAGGTTAAATCAAAATGGTAAGTTTATAAACTTTTATTTAATTACTTATACAACGCGCCTTCCGGCCCGAATTCTCCTCAATTGCCAATCTACCGACCCTGTTTCTGAGTTAAAATAACTTTTGAAGCTATCCCTGACTGCTAAAGCATCTGTGCGTGAATTACCACCTAAATTCCTTAGGTTTTGCAGTCCTCTCATAGATGTGTTATCATTTTCTGTCCAGTAGCATGTGTCATTTCTAAAAAATTGTGCAAACAGCATGTAGCCATTACAAAGTTACAATGTGCTCTTCGTGCATAGACAAACTCGTTCGAAAATTCTAAATTTTCTTGCCAATATTCCAAATGTATTTTCCACAGTATATCTCGCACGACTGAGCCGATAGTTAAACACTTTTTTTCTTCATTTCTTTCGGCATCGTCTCGAGAGTATGGTCGCATTAAATACGTGCACAGTGGAAAGCTTCGTCACCGATGATGACATGAGGTAGTGCTTCAGTGCCTCCTGGTGGTATTTTTCGTGGAGGTATGTTTAGAGTGCCATCCTGTAAACCTTTGCCTAAACTCGAATTTCTTAAAATACTAGCATCAGAGTTCTTACCAAAAGCACCGACATCTACGACGATAAATTTTTATCTGCGTCGACTAAGGCTAGCAGTACCAAACTAAAGTGTTTTTTATAACAAAAGTAATTTGAACCACTGTGCGGTGGTGCTTGAATAAGCACGTGTTTTCCATCAATGGCAGCGATTGCGTTGGGAAAATTCCATTTCTCGTAAAAACCTTTTTCTGATTCAATCCACGTATCTTCAGAAGGTTTTGGCATCACTATGGGCTGTAGGATTTCAATAATGGCTTCGCAGGTCGAATACACAATTCTTCGCACTGTACGTTCGCCAATCCTGAAGGAAAATGCCAGTGATCTAAAAGAATTCCCAGTGGCTATGTACCTAAAACAAATGTTTTTTTTAATTTTTACAGGCAATGTATGCAAGGAGCGATGGACCAGAATCAGAGACAACCATAGGAAGGCTTTGAATTTGCGTAAGACCAAAAGCGGCCAAGCAGCATCGAAACTAAAACCTCCCAAATTCTTCCAAGAACTTTCTTTCCTAGCACCATACCTAAACGATGAGGAAGAACGGCGATCAAGCCTATCGCCTAGTATTGTTATTAACGACGAAACACAGCTTGAAGCACCGTCTGATTCTAGTAATCTAGATACAAGCGATGCAGGAAGTCAACAATCCATAGAATCCGTTCGAACTGTCGGTAGGAAATCGACCTACGCAGCTTCACAAACTTCACAAGGTTCAACTGCAGCCAACATTCTACAACAATACTTAACAAGAAAGGAACAAAGCAGAAATCTGAGTGACCCTCTAGTGGATTTTTTCATCAATATGGCTAAAACAGTAAAGACTTTTCCTTTACGAGACCAAATTCAAATTAAATCTCAATTGTTTCAAATGGTTAACAACGTGGAGATGAGGCTTGCGACAACTCCAATCAATCCTGAATATCCTGATGCTAATCTTATGACATCTGATTTAAATGAAAGAGAGAGAGTGAGAATTGTAATGGCTCCGGCACATACTCGTTCAAATACAACGATGTTTACTTCGCCTGCTATGGAGAAAATCACAAACATTGCTTCGACACCATCTGTGAAATATATGATGTCTCCTCCTCCTCCTCCACCTGCCATGAACGAAACTCTGCACAATCTGTCTCCGGCGATGTTTTCTCATTCATCTACACCTTACGAAATGCCGCCTTCACCCATTGATGAAACTATGTCTTCACGTGCCAATAGCGAAACTCTGCACATGATGTCCTCCCAAGAAAATGTTAACTATACGGAACGTTTACATGCAGTAGATCAAAATACGCAGATTCTCGGCCAATATTTACATTTTAATAAGAAATAATGCATCCAATGTTTAATTTTAATAAATACCTTAAACACACAGCAAGCCTTTCTTCTGGCCCTATAGCCTCCCTGTATGTAGTATTCTGTCTCAGTAAATGTGGTTTTAGGATGTCAACAAGATAATTGAATTTATCTTGCGACATACGAAAATATTGGAAGAACTTTGTGTCATCGTTTAACAAATCAGGAAATAGGGTGTGATATTCTCCATGCTCCGATCTCTTCTTGAATATGTTGTGTATCCAGATACTATGTTTTCTTTTTTTAGCTTTTTTTTCCAATTCTTCCTCTTCTGCTAACAAACAAGCTACAACGACTTGTTCTTCATCGCTTTCCTCCATTCTCAGAGTCCACACGTACGCTCACTACGAAAATCCGAATGAACTGGCATCGTCAATCCGTATGCTGGTACTCACCGTCGGTAATCCGTACGCTGCCAATACAGTGGACGCACTGTGAAAAATTTATCCGTTTGATGCGATACGTCCGATGCGTGCGATACCGACAAGTGGACGCTTACCTTTAAAATATTACGATTACAATAAGTAAATTTATCATTTTCCCAAGTGATGCTCCTTAGAGCTTCTTGTAGAATATCTGCACTTTCACTTTCAGAATAAAGCTCGGTATATTCTTGTTCTTCTAAAGATGATCGAGTGTCCTGGTTCATTGCGAAGGAAGTAGTAGGAGAAACATTACATGATGGATACACGTTCTTGATTGTGTATGCCTGTTCTTCACCATATGGAGAAGAAGTAGAAGCTGACGTTGAAGGAGGTGAAATGAATGGAGAATGTTGCTGTGGTATTGTTTGAATGTATAAATTTTTTTTCTGTGCCAATCTTCTCTGTACCAAATAAGTTAGTATTTCGGACTGACTATCTAAGGCATCATTTATTGGAAGTTGTCTTAAATGAGCTGCAACGGTTCTTCCAAATGCCTCAAATTCATCTGTTGCTTCTAATTTATCTACTTTTTGTACTATGTCTTGTAGTGTATTTATTGCTGCAGCAACATGTTGTACCTCACTAAATGCTTTTCTTTTAAAAGAACATTCATCCTTCTTAATATTGGTTCGCTTCTTAGTTGATCTTTTCTCTGAATTTATGATTGGCGCATCTGCGGATGTTGGGATATTCGGCTCGGCAGAAGCACTACCAACTGTATTCTCTTCCGATGCTAGATCCACCTGGGAATAGGAGTGATTCTCCTCACTGCTTTGCTCTCCTTCTTCTTCTTCCTGAAACGAAATATGTATTGTTATGAGTTTTTAAAATGTATTACGAAATATCTCATCACGTAAAGAAGTAGTGTTTCTGTCACTATGTCACACAAGTTTTTTTTTATTTCAGGTTCCTGCAACGGAAAATGAATGGAAAGAAATTGAACGGGGTTTTTGCACAACGTTGGAATTTCCCTGGATGTGTTGGCGCGATTGACGGAAAGCATGTATGATTAAGGCCCTAAGAAAAGTGGCCTATGTTTTACAACTATAAGGGAACTTTTAGCTCAATCCTGCTAGCTTTAGTTGACCATAATTATTGTTTCACTTATGTAGACGTGGGTGCTGCTGGAAGAGAATCAGACGGAGGAGTGTTCGGTCGTGCTAATTTGAAAATGGCGATTGAACAGAATACTGTTAATATGCCAAATAATTCTGTCATTGTAGGCGATGACGCCTTTCCATTAAAAACGTATTTGTTAAAGCCCTATTCTCGGTGTGGTGCTTTGAGTTTTAAGCAGAATATATTTAATTATCGCCTAAGCCGAGCTCGCCGCATATCAGAAAATGCTTTTGGTATATTAGTAGCGAAATTTCGATTATTCGAAAGACCCATTTCATTGTCACCCGAGAAAGTAGATAAAATTGTACTAGCATGTTGTGCTTTGCATAACTGGTTGGGCAAAACTAGTATTACCTATATTCCTTCTACATTAATAGATATTGAAGTCCCTGAAACTGGCGAGATAATACCAGGTACATGGCGTCAACGACAAGCAGAGGGACTACGCAACTTGAGAAATGTTGGAAGTCACAATCATACAAGAGATGCAGCTCAGATTAGAGACAGATATGCTGATTATTTTGTCAAGCAGGTAGAATTCCATGGCAAAATGACAGAATTTAGTTGTAATAATATTATATGATAAACACTTACCAAAGTATTCTTTTGTTTTCCTTGTTTCCACAATTCCTTTTAGAAACCGGTCTGCTACATCATACCACCCTACTGTTGGTTTATATATAGCGTCTGTCGAAGTTCCACTTTTATAGGAAGCCAATACCTTGTGATGTTCCAAGGTATATGCATTACGAATGCTACTTATTTTTGCTTTGGCAGCATTCACATCGAAATCTTTCACAGTATCAGACATAACCTCTACAATTTTCCTTAGCGCTGTATCCCGTTGATTTCTATCTTTATATGATGGTATTTTGTAGTTCCATAGGCACGGACATTCTTCGTACACCTCTAAAAACTTTTTTATTTCATCTGTTGACCATTTTTTTGATGTATTTGACTTATTAACTTTAGCCATGCTCAGCAGAGATAAACAATGCGGCTTCAAAACAACACTTTAAAGGCAGGAACTGGCGCCAGAAAGTACAACTGCTTTGTACTTTGCTGGCGCAAGGATTATTGGCGCGACTTTACTGGCGCCAGTTAATTTTCAATGTTTCCATGTGCAAATAAACTGGCGCCAGTGGACTGGCGCGATTAATCCATGCATGTGGAAACTAGCCTTTACCGTCACTTTTGACATTTTTTTGCCCGTGTAACTAGCTTTTTTAATTAACCAATGAGGTGTGCTTCTATTTTTCTTTCGTCATTCTGTATATAAAAATATCCAGATTATAGACTTATAGTACTCCAGTCGTTAGAGGTTTTTTCCTCTAACCGACACCAAAGTTGATGAAATTTGGCATACTAGTAGATTTTAAGGCGAAAAATCGAAAAATAAACGAATCCTTGCTGAGAAGTGTCGGAAAGAGGGTGAAACTACCCCTAAACTTTTGAACGCATTTTTATTCATGAATGGATAGTTTTTTCTTAAAAATAACACTGCCATTCGAAAGAACGGAAAATTTTACGTTAGAAATGACACATCATAAATATTTTTGTTCCAAGTTTAAAAAATTTTCATCCCTAAAGACACGCGAAAGCGCGCGAAATTGATTATTCAAAAATTCTCTGACAGTTTTCGTACTAAAATTGAATTTTTGCTATAAAGAGGAAAAATCTCGTAGAGAGTAATATACCAAACGAAAGAACAAGTCTGAACCTTCATCTCTTGCACAGTTATACTACCAAATTCGTTCACATAAATAAATAATCTTATTGCAACAGTAAGACATGGTCAATTACCCTTTATTTCAATCTTACATACTTGTAGCTGGAAAATTATAGCAACTTAAGGGTCAGATATATTTTTCGAGTTATGTGTTTATTATTTCTACTCTTTGGCTAGATAGGATTTATTTTTCTTTGTGTTATGAGCTTTGCAACTTGTGAATTTTTTTGACCCTCTCATCCTGTTAATTAGCAAATCAGATTTCGAGCATTACGTATTATAAGCACCATGTTAACAGTATTATTTTAAAGGGGCGGGTTAGATCTTTAGGAAAATATGTCTACATTTTTCAATATACTCAAGAAATTCTAATAATTCAAAGGGAGAACAATAAATTTTTAAGAAATCGTATCATTACGAAAAATGACACGGAATATCGGCCAGAGTGGTCTCCCAAAGTTTCCCCTTATACTTTTCTGAAAGAGCAAGGACCCACTTCAAAATGCATTACTTGAATTTCCCAGGGATGCTCCGGAACAGCTATTTCAACTTGGAAAAATCGGGTAAATCTTAAAAAAGCACATTTGCGTAGCTTTTCTTGAGCCCTCTGGGAATTTAGAAAAACTTATTTTTCTATTATTACTGTCACGTGATTAAAGTTGTCACGGAATGACAAAAAGTATACAGAGGTGAAAAACTTTTACAGAGCCACAAGTAAAGGTTTATCTGCCTTTGAGGACAATCTGATGGTGAGTAAAAAGTTGTTTATTTGCATTTGCACCTACAAGGAGACGACACGGCCTTGGAGTGGCGATTTGGCCAATTTTTTTGTGGTTATAGAGTGCTCTTAGTACGTATATTACAATATTAAAAATTTAAGGCGCGCTATTGAAAAAAAATTTGAAAAAATAATTTTTTTTTATAGCATATATACTTAAAATGTAATATCGCTGTTGAACCGCTGCGTGGCTCAGGCAGCAGCGTTCAAATTTAACCCAAGGTTCCTTCGATTTTCT
>JAHBCN010010343.1:0-39057 GCA_019359885.1 Listronotus oregonensis | reverse complement strand
CCGATCGGTCGCGGTGAAAGGGTGTTATATCCACTCACTTTAAACCTACCTACCCCTCGCAAGCAACAATATTGCCATTTAACTAAATCTTAAGTTGCATTAAACTACCAACAACATACATAATTAAATTTAATTGTGTAAAACTGTTTAATAAATAGTGACTTTAGGAGTGACTAAAGTTCGATAAGTGACAATTCGACAAAAGGAAACTGATTTGTGATAATTTTACCTCTTACTTTTAATATTAATGTGGAACGAATCTAATAAATTAATTGGTATTTTTCACCTGAGTGTTTTAATTAAAGGGTAAATCCCTAATAAATCAATTGGTTCTTTTCACCTGAGTGTTTTAATTAAAGGGCAAATCTCTTTTGGTCCTTCGGGGAAAACCTCATGCACAATCGTATTTGTTTATGCTCACATGCATAGACTCTCTAGCAGTAAATATTTTTGGAGCAAAATGTCATTAAATCGACGTGGTATTTTTAATATATTATAAAACGACAGAGAGTTTATCTAAAAGGATGATAACTTTTTTAAAAAAATATATAATATTAAAATAAAGACTTACCCTGACTTTATAAATGAGATTATCATATCCAGCAATAGATTAGACATTGCAATATCGGCCGGAGTAGATAAATTATTTACTGACCTAACTCTACAAATATAAATTGTATCATCACCGTGAGATACCCCTAAAACAATAAAGAAATTATAAGTTTTAACTTATACCAAAAAATCAATATATTTTTAAGTTAAAAGCTACTAAGAGAACGTTTTATGAAAATATATACTTATATATATATATATATATATATATATATATATATATATATATATATATATATATATATTTTATATATATATATATATATATATATATATATATATATATATATATATTTATATATATATATATATATATATATATATATATATATATATATATATATATATTATATATATATATATATATATATATATATATATATATATATATATTTTATAGAGTTTTCTTGGGTATGGTTGACAAATAAATTTAAAGAATTTCAGCACAACGTTTCGCACATTATATTGTGCTTTTTCAATTTTTATTCTAAAAATTTCAAAAATTAAAATTTAAAAAAGTTTTAAAACACTACTAGACTACACATTGTTTTTTTTTTTAGACACAAAAGTTTAAATCTCACACTTATATACGTCATTTTTAAAAAACAGATTAAAAAATTCGTAAAAATAAAACCAAAAATACAGAGTAAGTACATACCTTGGAGTTGTTTTGATTATTTCTGATGCAGATGCATAATAGAATAAATTAGGAATATAAATAAAAAAAATAATAATAATAATAAATTTTATCTGTGAAATAATGAAAAAAAAATAATAATAATAACATTCCTTTGGACGAAACTAAGTTCCCATCAGAAATAATCAACAACTCCAAGATGTACTTACTCTGTATTTTTGATTTTATTTTTGAATTTTTAATCTTTTTTAAATATGATATATAATTGAGATTTAATTTTGTCTAAAAAAAATGTGATCATAGGTTTTAAACTTTTAATTAATTTTGAAATTTTAAATAAAACTTGAAAAAGCACAATAAAATTTGGGGAAAGTTGTGCTGAAATTTTTCAAATTTATTTGTCAACCTATACCCAAGAAAAACTCTATAAAAAATAATTTATAAAATGGTTTAAAAGAAAAATAAGATATAAAAAATTTTTATATATATATTATATATATATATATATATATATATATATATATATATAAATATATATATATATTATATATATAGATGATTATTGGACTAACACCACCAGAGCCATGAGAACAAGACAACTAGGCATGGATTGATTAATTGATTGATTGATGTTTATAATCTAAATACACAAGTTGGGGTTTTGTAAGCCTCACACTCACCAGGCTTGTTGTATCTCTTGTGTATTTGTTTCAGTTAAAAGGTTTGACACCTTAGACAGGTGTAGTAGCCTTTACTGTTCTTTCTGCTCCAGCCTCCTGGTGGTTAGTGTCCACCATGAGGTTTTGATTTGTTCTCCAGTATGTAAGTGCAGGGCACTCATATATGATGTGAGAGGCTGTCCCTTCCTTTTCGTCACATAGTCTGCAAATGGGTTCTTCTCTATAGATGCCCATAGTGTGCAAATGTTTTCTTAGGGTGCAGTGTCCGGTTATTAATCCCTGTCACTATTCTAATCTGATTCCTATTTAGTTTTAGTAGTTCACTTGTCAATGCTTTGATGGTGATTCCAACATTGATTTAGTGTGATTTTGCCTTGGGAAAGTGGTTCCAATATGACTGATGTTGTGTTTGAATCCACCGAGTCATTTAGCCACGAACCGAGGCTTTTGATATTCCAAAAACAGGTTCAGGACCCACAAACATTGCTGCGGAGCCTCGCCTGGCCAGGGAGTCTGCATTTTCATTGCCCTGTATTCCCCTGTGTCCTGGCACCCAGGAAAGTGTAACTTTGTTGTGGTTAGCCAGGTTTAGGAGGCATTGCAGACAGTTCCAAACCAACCTTGAGTTGACTTGTTGAGATGCCAAAGCTTTTATGGCCGCTGCCCTTATATCTCCTTCTCAAGTTCTCTCGCAGACAAAGTTCAATGGCATATATTTCCGCCTGGAAAACAGTGGCATATTTCCCCAGGGAAGCATAAGCATTAAACCTAGGGGTCATACCATGTATTCCGCGCCGGCTCCATTGTCAGTCTTGGATCCATCGTATACCAAACCAAATTCCGAGACTGACCAGGAGATCGCTCATACCGCCCCAGGTAAGCTGGGTTTTGTATGGTCTGTGTGTATTTATCGTTTTGGCATTGTGTCACTGCTCATCTCAAATATTGAGTTTGTGTGCTCGTTATTCTGGCGTGTCCTAGGGCAGGCCCAGAGCACCAGTTGCCGTTCATTTCAGCCTGTATGCCCCAATCCTCGCCTCCGTTAATAATTACCAAGAGGGGGAAGGCTTAGTAGGGTTTCCCGGGCCCGTTGGAGTGCTTCTAATAGCTCCCGTTATACAGAGACATGCTAGTCGCTGGAGTTTGGATAACTCCAGCTCTGCTTTTTTCTGTTCTATTTTTAGCCACCAGATAGTTGAATCGTAGGTTATTATGGGATCTTACCACAGCCTGTACAACCAGTGCACTATTGGCTGAAATCCCCAATTCTTCCCCACAGCTCTTTTGGTAGCCATTAGAGCCATTTTGCCCTTATTAATCACATTCTGCATATGTGGATTCCAGGTTAGCTTAGAGTCCAGAGTTAATCCAAGATACTTTACCTCCTGGACATAGCCGAATGTGGTACCGAAGAAGTGAGGAGATATTAAATCATCCAGCTTCCTTCGTCTAGTGAAGGGTATTAGTGCAGTTTTGCCAGGAATAACAGTAAGGTTTTCCTTGTTGCACCATCCCTCCACAATTCTCAGTGCCCTTTGCATAAGCTCCGAGGTTGTTTTGTTATGCTTCCCTACGACAAGTATGATGTCATCCGCATACCCCGGGTATAGAACCCATTATTATTCAGTTCCACCAGGAGTTCGTCAACAACCATATCACACAGTAGTGGGGATAGAACCCTCCCTGTGGGCATCCTTGACCACTGACACCTCCATTGTTTCGCCGAATAACGTTGCTTGCGCTCGTCGCCGAACATTTGTTTATCCACCTACAAATGGTTGTTAACATTATGTCTGGCAAGAGCCGGGCCATTGAGTTGAAGGAGGTTCGACAAAAGCTCCCTCAATGTCAAGAAATGAGCAAGCGCGATTTCCTTGTTGTTCAGTGCGAGTTCTAATCTGGTCACCAGTTGATAATGAGCAGACTGCATGATTTTTCTGATTGATAGGCATTTTGGGTTTTTTTGGGAGGGCCTCTCTGTAAGAGAGTTTTCCCTGACATACCTGTCGATCAGTTTTTCCATTGTTTTTATCATAAAAGACGACAATGTAATTGGTCTAAGTCCCTTTGCCTGGGAGCAGTCCTTCCCCGGTTTTGGGAATGACGCCCATTTTAGTCTGCTTCCATGCATTTGGCAAATAGCTCGTAGCTGGGCTTGCACGGAAATTTGCAAAGCAGTGGAACTAGGGTATGCTTTCCCGCAGTAGGGGGGATTATCCCATCAGGTCCAGGTGCTTTGAGGCTTCAAATGATTCAATTGCCCACTCGATTTTTTGTAGGTTATGACTTCCTTTGTTGGGCCATGGAGGTAATCCTAAATTTCACACCTCTTCACATGCGGTGCTAGGATCATTTTTTCAAAGCTATTAAAAGATAAAAATCTCTATATTAGAGCAATTTATTGTGTATAATAAACCGACAAGTTCTCCAAACCACTTTTAGGAAGCATTAAAAATAAACTGTTTATTATTTAAATTGTTTATTTTTTTAAGGGGGTTCTGTTGTTTGGTGGGTTTAAAAAATCCATTATTTTTGCATAAATTGTTTCCTTAATAAGTTTAGAATATGGTGGTAAAGTTATTTTTTAAAATTTTAAGTCATTATAAAGATACAGCAGTTATAAGAGGTAGGTGTTCAAAGCGCTGAGAGGCTGACTCTATTGTGTTCTGTTAACTTGATATCAGAGACCTGTACAAATGTATAATTATACAAAAACAGACTAGTTTAAACAAGTTTAGGAAAAAATTGGTGTAGATATTTACGTTATGAAATTTATTTTAGTCGTGGTATTGCAGATTAATGTTTTTCAAACTTTCCTCCATCATATCTCGAGAACAGCTTGGCCAATTTACTTTAAATTTATAGGGACGACTCAATACAAATAGACGCACGAAATGGTGTATTATCACCACAAAATTTAAAATATTTTTTTTTTCAAAAAATTGATGAAAAATACATGAAATTTGAAATTTTTAAAATTTTCTTTTCATAAAAGTCTATTCTGTATATTTAAGCTTACAGATAGATTATCACGACACCAATTTTTTTAGTTTCAAAGAAGCCAATCAGCTGATTTAGTGGAGGGAGTTAGCGTCCATTTTTTCGAAGCAGGTGTCTTCGAGCGCTAAAACAGTGGTTCTAATAAATATTTTTAGCTAAAAATTGATATGTGTACTCTTGAAACACTAGTAAATAAATAATAAAAACTCCAAAGTTCTATCTTTTCATTGGTCCCTACAAAGAAATTCCAAAAAATGCATAAAAATCAGATCGTCAAACCAAAGAACCCCCTTAAATAGTGCCTTGCACACAAAACACAAAAACACCTAATTCAGACAGAATTACGCTGGATTTCACAACAAAATCACTACTTAAATTGGGAATAAAAGTATAGCAGTTTTGCAATTAGCAAAAAAACTTAAATTATTAGTCATTTATGGATCAAAATTTTACTCAAAATAATGCTTGATGTGTCTATAATTAGTGAAATTTCCACCAAGAAATTAGAAATGTATTTTTTTTTTTGGGGCGGGGACAAAAAATTATTGTTTAACACACTGACTTAACAAAAAAAAATTAGAAAAATAGTTGATGCCCAATATGATTAAACGTTTAATAAAGAAATATATTTTTATTAATGAGAAGCTTCCAGACTTGCACTTATCTGAACTCGCCTCTAAGGCATTTTTTATGACACAGGCATTTTTTTGAAATTCTGAAAAGTGGCTCGTGTATAATCTGTCCCTAAGAAAGAATCTAAAACTTGTTCTTTAAATTATAGAACAATACCTTTTTTTAGTTGTTATCAGTTGTTAATAGCACAACATTATATAGTACGAATTTCATCACGGATCCACAATATATTCTCTTTTATTTTTGTGTCACATAATTCAAACAATTCACTTAGGTTTTTTGGCGAATTTCAAATGGTTGCTTTGACATGCCTTAGGTTTTTGACCAGGTCTGGCATGCTGCACTCCTAAACACCAAAACTTCCTTTCTATGGTCTTCCACCTAAACTTTGTTTTTGACTCTTTATTTTTTTTATTTTAGTTATTGTTGGGAGACCAACGGTACGATAATACTAAAGCTTTAAGCCTTTGTGTACTCCCTAAGATAAAAAAAAACAGCAAGGTGGACCTTATTATGTTCTTCTTCTTTTTCCCTAGGAGCCGTCTTGATTCACTACCGGAGGCAGCACAGCCTCTTGGGCTTTTTGTGCCTAATCTCCCCTTATCTTTTAAGCCAATCCTCCCTTAGACTTGTTTCTTCCACAAGTCTGTATAACCTCGAGGCTGGTTGATTAATATATTCCTCTGGGATCATTTTCGGTTGCCCAAATTGTGCCTGTCTTTTGTGATTCAACGCTTCACATTCACACAGTATATGGGAGGCTGTTTTTCCCCCCTCGTTGCACATTCTGCAACTTGGGTCCCCATTGTATGAGCCTATCTTGTGTATGTGTCCTCTTAGGTTATCGTGCCCTGTTAGCAACTCTACTGTAATGCGAAGTCTTTTCCTACTTTGTCTGAGTAGTTCTTCCTTCAGTCTAATATTCACTTTCTTAGTCAGTCTCTAAGCTTGATTTAAAAAAACTTTACAATATGATATTGAAATAAGAAAGCCTTACCTATATTATCTTTGGATCTGGTGCTCGGTTCCGACAAACTTGTATTACCTCTGTAGTTAAAATAGTAACTATAAATTGAAGAAGTGACAGCAGCACTGTGTAACCTTATTGATTTTTCGATGTCGGCTACAAAATTCCGGTCGCTTATAGCCTAAAAATTAAAACAGTCCGAATATAAAGCTCCTACTGAAAAAAAGTTTATTTATCATTTACGTCAGCTTTAAAGGTTAATGCGCGTTTTTTGTTATAATTTTATTACCTGCACTAATTTAGAAAATGTACTTTTATCAAGAGAATTATTTCCTAAATACTCCTGCCTAATTATTTGTGATACGTTATTCAATTGAGTCGCCTCGACTGTTTCATTATACATCATGATATGGGGCATTACTTCATTCCATCTTGCATTAATATCTGCTAGTCGCACGTCTGTATAAAATTCTAGAACAAAAATATATTGTTAATAAACTTAACTCAGTAATTAAAAGTCCAAAAATTATCACTAGTAATACCATTAGAAGTCAAATTATTTCCGGAAATTTTTTCGAGGTCATGAATATTTTGAAAATTATCCCAAGCCGCAGGCAGGGGATAAGTTCCTCAGGAATTTCCTGGCATAATTTGATTTCGAATGGTATTTGGTAAAAAAAAATTACAGCAATAATTATTGACGTTTATAATAAAAAAATATTGATAGGGAAGTAATGAAAAAAAGCTCCCTCTATGGTAAAATTGACACAGAAACACCAGTTTCGAATGTAATGTATCTTATATTACTTTCGAATATTAAGTTTACTTTACTAAAACTCGTAGAAAATTTTATTTCAGCAATAAGCCTACCAAGGGTCTACGTATATTTAGAACATTAAAGCTTTAAGGACGGTCCAAATCTTTTTCTACCAATTTTAGTTACATACAAGCATCAGTTTCGGATGTAATATATCTTATATTACTTTCGAATACTGAATTTACTTTACTTAAACCGGTAGAAAATTTTATTATAGAAATAAGTCTACCAAGGGTCTACGTTTACTTTATAAATTTAAGCTTTAAGGACGGTTCAATTTTTTCTTCTACCAATTTTAGTTACATAGAAGCATCAGTTTCGATATATCTTACATTACTTTCGAATATTGAGTTTACTTTACTAAAACTGGTAGAAAATTTTATTTCAGCAATAAGTCTACCATAGATCTATGCTTTATAAAACCTAGGCGTTAAGGATGGGACCTCCCCCACGTAACAGCACATAACATGGGAGAATTCCCCTTCCCCCCGTAAAGATATTTACGTGGTTTGTGGATGACCCCGTATTGTAAATATAAAACCTGCGTGGATACAGCTGTAAAAGGTGCAATATGATTTAATATTATTTTTGTCTTGTACAGATTTACCCAACAAGGACTGAACAGAGCTTGTCGCTTTACCCATATTTAAAAAAATGGAAAATAACTATTCTATGTATTTTCCTTAGTAGAATTCTGAACAAAATAATTTAAAATAAAACCAAAAAGATACGGCAAAAAATAAGCATTTTTTTAAATGGAACACTTTAATCGGTTTCTTTTTGATAGCGTCTTATTTGTTTCATTTTATTTAGAGTAGTAACAGAATTAATTTAATAAATAATTTATATACGGCAATCCCAAACCCGTTTTTTTTTTAATGGCACCTTATTTGTGGTTTGCAATATGCGTCAGTGTACAATTTTAATTAATTTGCCAAAATTTAAACTTTATTCTTAATTTAAAAATAGTTTACCATCAGCAGGATACAATCCCTCGGAACTAACAAAAGACATGATTAGAGGTAAATCTTGGACTTTTCCTTTTCTGAGAAGATTAAGGGGGTGCTCTGGCAACACTGGATTAGAAGCCCAATTTCCATCTACCACAACGCCCCATGGAGAAAATGGATTATAGAGATATGGCTAAAAACAAAAAAGTAATCACCAAATTATTTACATAGGCTACAAAAATTGAACAATTTTTTTTTCATTCGTTGGAGAAGTTTAATCTGAACTACGCAAGGCTTTACTAAATTTATTGATACCAAATTAAACTTGGCTAAGTTAAAGATAAAGCCAGTATATATGTCGTAGCCACATAGTAAGTTCGGGCGTTTTTTAAAATGGCTAGCCACTTTATAAAACGCGGCCATATTCTAAAATAATCTTTTAGTTTGAATTGTTTTATGATACGACTAGTGCTTTTAGCCATTTTATAAGCTGGCCGATCAAATACGAACCACATTCTCAAATAGATGATTATGATAAAGAAAATTTACAATTTAAGGAGCAAAACCTAAAGACAACTAACCAAAAACTAACCAGGACTAGGTAATAGTTTGGAAGTTGTTGTTTAAGGTCCCCAATAATGGCATCCTATTTGGGTCAAACTAGGTATTATAATATACATTTATTAGGATGCATTGAGGACCGTAAACAAAAATTTTAAACTATTCCTTTTTGGTTTTTTTGGTTAGTTTCGTTAGGTTTTCTTTCTTTAATTGTATTTTTTTTTGTCAAATCATCTTTTGAGAATGGCTTTTGATCGCCAATTTTAAAAAAGGCTAAAACCTCCGTATTATAAAATAATTAAACTAAACTATAGTTTTACAATAATTTTTATAATTAATTTAAAAAAAAATTTATATTTAAATATATATTAATTATTAATTAAAGAAGTAATTTACATTTTACACAGTTTATACCTTTATTTCTAACATGGGGATTTTGCAGTTTTAAATAGCTCAAGGGCATATAAAAAAAAAAAAGATTGTAGAGATTTCTTAAAAGTGTAGTTTCTATTTTTTTGTAAATATATTTTATATACATACAAAAATATATATAAATATTTTTTTTATAAATAAAAGTTTAATTTAAGTAGGACTTCATATTACCAAAGAAAAATAATGGTAAAAGATAAGATAAGGTAAATTTATATTTTTATTCATTTGTTTTAAGTTTAAAAATACATCTCCATAGGTGGTTAACGTATGAGCATCAGCCATGATACGGAGGCACAGAGTCGGACAAACAGACAAAAACACAAGTGTTTAAAAGTTTTAAATTGATACGAAACATTTTAAACCACTACATAAATGGACCATTACTATAATTTAAAAACAAAAAACTTACTGTAAAATTTCTAACATTGTTTATAATTAATCTTGCGTGCTTAGTTTTAAGGCAAGCCTTAATTATATAGGTGGAATTGGTAGGACATCCAACTAATCCTGCGAGTTTTTTAGTTTTTTCAAGAGGGTTCTCCATAAGAACCCAATTGTTAATCGATGCACCGCTCTGAGCAATACCTTTGTTAAAAAGACCTGAAACAAATAAAATAAAATAAAATACGATGCATAAATACTAAAATGATAACAAGCATTTATTATCAAAATAAAATAATTTTTATTAGTAGTTTAGATTTCTAAGTCACTTCTTCGCACTAGGTTTGTGTTATGCTGCTAGTTTTTAAACACTTTAAAAAAATAAAAATTAACAGTAACATTAATTTATTGAATGGCAATTATCTGACAATTAACGAAAGTTGGTAATAAAAAACATTTTTATTTACTTTTTGTAAGTACCGACCCCTTGCAGATTGATATATTGATAAAAAAGATTGTATTAAATACTTTTTGAAGGTACCTTTTGAACCTGGTAATAGATAATGAAGTTGAACACTGGCACTCCCAGCTGAAAGACCATATATCGTTATTGAACCAGGATTACCTCCAAAATTTCTTATTAATTTTTTTATCCATCTAAGTGCTTTCTGTTGGTCTTTAAGACCAAGATTTCCAGGGATTGCTTCATCTTCGGTACTAAGAAATCCTACAGCATAAATAGATTTTTTGTTTTATCTATTTGAATATATTTTAACATCTAAGAAAGAAGATAATAAGACGTATTTAAATATCTGTTCATTGTACGAAGAATTTATAGTTTAGCTATAAACTTTTAAAAAATTATACAAAAATTGCTTTAAAGAAAATTGTAATTAATTTAGTAAATTTAAATTTTATAATTTTTATTAAAATGCAATAACAATGAAACGATGTTGATAAATTTAGGAACTAATACAGTTTACAGAGCAAAATAGAGGCTGCTGTGGTACCTAAAATTTAACAGCAAATCACCAGTACCATCTCTTAAAAAGGAACCATTTTTTTATAGTAAAAAATTCGATTTAATTGTAATTTATTCGCGATACTCCCAATAGGACTTTTGTTACGATTCAAAAAACTAATAAAATGTTTTTTTATCCCAATCAAATTGTCATTTAAAATAGGGCCCAAGTAAGCATGAAATAGGCTATTTAGTTTTATTGTTTTAATTGATCTATCTTTTTTCATTTTTTTCGATATATCTCGGAAACTAACAGTTTAATAGATTTTTTATTCTGTACTTTTTTAAAAAGTATTAAATTTCCTACAATTTTTGTTCATTAAAGTCTCATCTTACTTACAGCAAGCGAGCTAGAGCCCGTGAAAAATTGTCTATTTTTGCCAACATTGCAAAAAATCGCCAAATCCTCCTATTAACTCCATATTTCTTTATAACTTGTCCAAAGTATTATAATAATCATAAAGTGATTATGGTTAAAATGGTTGACTTAAAAAAGCCCTAGCTTTGGTTTTTAGAGCGGAGGAGTGAAGGAGGGAGGGGCGTAGGTAGGAGGGAGGGGTGACGCACAGTGTTACGATCTTATGGTATGACGGGACAAAAATCATAACTCTTATTACTCCAAAGGCAATTTAAAAATAAAAATAAATTGTTATCTACAGCCCGTCGCTTATACTTTCAAAGGGGTTTTTAAAGTTTTGGTTCCACGACTGGGGTATACAGTGTGTCCCTAAAATAACCTATAGATGCATTCAAAATTCGGGTGTTTTTTTCTTGAAAAAACGCTTGGATCTGTCGATTTTTTATTTTGGTTGGGGTTTTTGGCATGATAATTTCATGTATACAGTGTGGTCGAAATACAACAGAGCTTACTTAATTTTTTAAAATTAAACAATTAAACATATTAATATAAGTAAATAAATTCTAATATAGAACAACTTAATATAAAAACAAATTTTTAAAATTAGCAATAGTTTGCAAAACAAAATTATTAATCAAAATTTAATCATGAATAAAATTTTAGACTAATTATTCTGAATCAGAACTACTTGATTGTTTAATTAAATTTAAGTTACGAAAAATCTATAGAAATAGAAGAATCCACAGGATTTTTAATAAACACATACTTTTCTAACTGAAAATCAAATTGGGAAGCATTTTTCTTAGATTTAATTTTTTTGAGGCTACTTAAATGGGGATCGGATGTTAACAAAAGTGTTCTAATTATATCAGAATTCGCAGATATTCTAGAACACTTACGAACATTATTTAATCGAATTTTTCCATATTCTTTATATTTTGCTTCCAAAGCATCCTTTGAAAGCTGACCAACTGGTAAGTCAAAAAATTCAATTATATCACCCCCCTGAACTAATACCTCATGAACTGTACTGGGCATATAGTACCAATTATAAAATAATAAATATAATGTTCTTGTCTGATCTAATAAAAATTTAAATTCATTTATATTAATTTTATAGCCAGATGCTATGATTTTTAAAATTAAACAAACATTTTCAATTAATTCACAATTTATTCCTGTGATTTCTGCACTTATTGGTGGGTTATGGAAAAAACGCCTGGCAGTATTTCCATCACTTGTGGGCCCATAACCAGGCTTAGGTTTATCAATTATTAGACCCATTTTAGATTAAAGTTCACTTTGTATTCTTTTTTTGTCGTTTTTAAATATTTTTTTTTATTTTCTTCGCCTTTGACTTGCCAACTTTTAATTTGTAATCGATATATGTGCAGCAGGCACTCAAAAAAACGTATTCAACAATGTAAACTTGACAAACCAATATATTTGAAACACTATATTGAAAACACTTCCATTAAACATGGTAAATAGCATTTCACATGAGATTTTTACAGAATTACCTTCACAGATAAGCTCATAAAGTTTTTAGGCGTTTATTGATGTGTTGATAATATGTTCCCCTTTTCGAACTAAGTCTTCATCTCTTTCATAAATACAAACTTTATGGGCTTGTTTAAGTCGATTATTTTTAACCCTAATCAATTTAAGGATTCTTATAATACGTTGGACAAGTTATAAAGAAATAAAAAGGAGTTAATAGAAGGATTTGGCGATTTTTTGCAATGTTGACAAAAATAGACAATTTTTGATAGGCTGTAGCTCGCTTGCTGTTAGAGTTAGACGGGACTTTAGAAAATAAAAATTGTAGAAGAAAATTTAATGTTCTTTAAAAAAGTACAAAATAAAAAAATCGATAGGACTATTAGTTTCAGAGATATACCGAAAAATATGAAAAAAGCCAAAAAAATTCGTCGTTTTTGGGCTGTCAAAAGTTCTTCCATCAAAAATTTTGGTGGGAAACCAGATATTATTGGTCTTAGCACCCTAATGGACCAATTAAAACAATTAAACTAAATAGCCTATTTCATGCTTGCTACAATGTACTATTTGATTGGGCTATTTTTAAACCTGATTGGTGCATTTTTTGCAGAGAATGGGGAGAACCGCTAAACCTGACCATTTTTAAAAATATGTGTATTTTAAACTTATTTAACGTTGAAAAGCTAAAAAGATTTAATATAAAACATACAATCCCAAATTTTTGATTTTATCGTTTTTACTTTGTTTTGTTTCATTAATTTGTGAACAAATTCACCTAAGAGTTTTGTAAGATATATTAATTTAATAACATTAAATTAAAGTTAAATTGAGAATTTTTTTATTGTTTTTTTGCATAATTAAACAAAAATCAACAATCCTCTTTACAGTTATGCAATATTTTGAAAGCTTATGTTTAAGTAAGACAATATTATTACCAATGAATCCATTTCTTTAAAACCTTACCTAATGGTCCAACCCGGTAATTGAAATTGACGTATACCACTGGTCTGTTTAGTATAATTTCTGGGCCCCAAATGGCCCCTTGACCAAACATAAAGGCACCACCATGTATATGAACTATAACATCTAGGTTTGCTGACCGATTTAGTGTTGGTGTATATATGTTTAAGTACAAGCAGTCTTCCTCACCTTAAAGAGAAACATACATCTAATAATTAACCACGGACAGGCACTTGTGTGTGTACGGAAAATTATGGTACGGTACTTATTAGTATAGTCTGTCTCAAAGTATATCGTTATGGCTTTTGACGGACCATACCCCAATAAACCTTTAACGATTTTATTACCTATTGTTATTGGGTAAACCCATTTGTTCATAAGGGCAGGGGTGGGCCAGGTATTTCTTGAGTATTAACCATTATCATATAAATATTTTGGCTACTATTTTAGTGGCAGTGTTGAATAACCGTTTTTGTTGTGCGTTTCAAAAAAGTTCTTTTACGAGAATATAACTATGTCGCGTCGAAATCATTTGTCATTAGATGCAAAACAGGTTGTGAAAAATGTATATGAAACTTTAATCAGTAGAGGTCTAATTAAACAAGAAGCTTTAAAAGAAACCTGTCTACTTACAAAAACTCCAATATCATCGATAAGGGATATTATTATTAGTGAAGATTTGAACAAAAGAAAAAAACGTAGTGATTTTTAATCTCACCGTATAGACTATTTTTCAGGACCTAATAAGAAGGAAAATATGTTGTCTTTATGAAAGCGGAGTTATTCCTCCCTTGGATAAACTGAAAAAGAAGCTAGACGAAGACGAAACCAATATAAATATTAGCCGTGCCACCCTCCATAGAGTTGTTTGTAAAATGGGATTTAAATACCGCAAAATAGACAAAAGACAAGAAGTAATGGAATCGCACAGATTACGCACTTGAAGATTTAATTATCTTCAAGAAATTAAAAAATATAGGTTAGAAAACAGATCCATAATTTACCTTGATGAAACATGGTTCGATACACACGACACAGTATCCAAAGGATGGGTTGATTCCAGTCAAAACTGTCAGACGAAAGCACCTTCAAATAAAGGAAAACGCATTACCATAATACACGCTGGTTCAGAAGAAGGATTTGTCCCAAACTGCCTGCTGTTGTCTGCAAAGAATATTAAGGATTCTAGCTTGGATTATTATAAGAATACAAGTGCAGAACTTTTTGAAAACTGGTTTCAAAATTATCTTTTAAAAAATATTCCAAACAACAGTGTTATTGTCATGGATAACGCAAGCTACCACAGCCGTCTGCTACACAAAGCACCAGCTTCATCAAGTTCAAAAACTGAAATCCAGGAATATTTGTTTGAAAATGATAATTATTTTGAATTCAGTTACAAAAAACGCATCTTTTGGAAGTCCTTAATTCATGTGCAATTAAAAAACAATATGTATGTGATAATTTGGCTGAACAGGCTGGCCATACTGTCTTACGGCTTCCTTAGTATTACTGTATGTTTAACCCCATAGAGCATTTGTGGAACCAAGTAAAATCAAAGATCAGAGCAGAAAATGTTACACCTACTTTAAGTCCCAGTGTTATAAATTTGATAAAAAATGTAATTACTAACATACCAGTTGAGAGCTGGAAAAATTCACTACAGCACATTTTAAAAATTGAGGACTCTTACATTTCTATCCAAAACAACATAAATCCTATTGAAATTAATCTCAATGATTACTTTGATAGTGAAACAGAATTAGATTTAGATATTTAGATTAAAAATGTAATTATGTATAGATAATGAAGTTATAAATTTATTAAAACTTTGCATATATTTAATTTTTTTAATGTAATTTTAAGATTATACTTACCTAAATAAACAATAAATTATAAATCTTTATATTATTAAAGTCCGTCCCTAATGCTCTGTCCTTTAATACCTACCGATACGCAGTTTTATTGCTGTCGGCAGGTATAATCCATAAATGAAGGCAAGAGCTAACACGGTATACTTTGAGACAGACTATACAATAAAATTTCCTTATAATTATGCAATTTTTATTAAATCTCTATACAGTAACCGGCAGAAAGTCTTATTTTTAGACAACTTTAATTTATATTTGTGTAGATTATTTCTGCATCTCCTTAAACTGAAATGCCACCTTTTAAACCTGGTAAAAATGTTACGGTATACAAGGGAAAGTAAAAAAATGTGATTTTGTCTTAAGAGTAAGGTAGCTTAGTTTTTATTTTACGGAGAATTTTTATTGAGAAAAGTTGCTGCAATTAAAAAAATATGTCAACCAATAATTTAAATTTTATCGAATTGTGAAGCAAGAACAATTATCTTTTAATTTTTAAATAAGTTCATCATATTCATGTGAGGATGACTGATCTGGTTTTACCCATTTAGTTACTTTTATTACAAATAATATATAATATATTTAAATTTGGATGCAGTATATTAAAGGCTTGTTCCGAAGTTATGTCTCTTATTTTTAAACTTTTTTTTTAGGTTTTAAAGGGATCACAACAGGACTGTCCATATAAATGATTGAATTTTAACAAAAACTTTTGTTTATGTTACGTACAATAAGTCGTGATATCTAAAGTTGTACATAAAAAAATAATTTGTTGGTTTTTATCACAGAACTTAATTCCATAATTTAATTCTTTTGGCACTGTTCCATACGCTGTTTTATGACACTCTTCAGTTGCATAATTTTTTATGGAACACTGTTTCTTTATATTAGAACTACTAAACTTTGAATTTATGTTCAGACATGGTCCCAAGGATGGCATAACATAAAACCAGCATATCGATGGCT
Source organism: Listronotus oregonensis (assembly GCA_019359885.1). NCBI lineage: Eukaryota > Metazoa > Arthropoda > Insecta > Coleoptera > Curculionidae > Listronotus > Listronotus oregonensis. The sequence continues at coordinate 22,714 of JAHBCN010010343.1, read as the reverse complement.
TAGTATGAAAATCTCGTATATCCATTTATTTCAAAAATGACATTTTGGTGGTTTTAAAAAGAAAATTACGTATATTATATATAACAGCTGTTACCAAAATTCCATCTGCGCAGGGCTGCTTTCTACAAACAACAAGAACCACGTATACAGGGTGTCCGGAAAATAGGTGTACAACGTTTGATGACAGACTCCGGGCATCAAAATAAATCTATTAAAGCGAACTTACCTATATCCAAAATTGCTTCAATTAGCCTGCAGAGAGCGTCAAAGATTTTAAAATTTTTTTGTTGTTTCTAAATTTTTCAAAAACGTGCAAGTTGACTTCAATAATTTTTGGTCATGAGTTTCGGGCTATAAAATGACGTTTGCTGTTGGCACAGTTATCCACTCTACTTAACCTAAAGTATAAACGTGACGTCATATGTATCATATATCTTCGGATTTTTTATGTCATTGACTTACTGATAAATTAAATACTATTTTCTGATAAAAAAATGTATTTGGAAAATTTTTCATCTCCTGCAAAATTTTGCTAGGATAAGTGGTTATGCCAGAAAGAATCATTTTCAATAACGTGGTCGGGCAGAATATTTTATTAATAAATAAAAAACTCGATTAAAACAAAATATTAATTAAGCAAATGTGCAAAATGACCACCCTTTTGTTAAATACACTTATTTACACATCTTAAAAAATGAACTTGAACTTTATTTAATGCCTCGGGATTATTAAGATGGTTGCTTGCATTTAAAATTCGTTGCCATAATTCTTCGCGCGTGTTATAAATTTCGGTTTTAAGAGCACCCCACAAAAAGAAATCAGATTTATTTAGGTCCGGAGAACGTGGTAGCCATCGTACTGGTGCATCATCGCCTCTTCCAATCCACCTATGAGGGCATTGGTCATGAAGGTATCGTCGAACAGCCACGGAAAAATGACGTGGCATATACCACAGTCCTTGCCGAATTATAAGGGGCAAATTTTCCAGAAGAGTTGACAAAGTGTTTTGCAAAAAATTAAGGTAAATATTTTCATTCAAGTTGTCTGGTAATATTCCCGGACCAATAAGGTATCGCTTGATAATACCTGCCCAAGCATTTATTTTAAATTGATGTTGCTGGTGGGTAACTTTAATGGCATATGGATTTTCATCGGCATAAACATGTTCATTGTGTAGGTTGGTAACTCCTGATCTTGTAAAGGTCGCCTCGTCGGTAAATAATATTTTCTTACTAAAATTTGGATCATGAATACTTTCGTTCCGAATAAATTGACAAAATAGGAGCCGCTGGGGAGGATCAATGGGCAAAAGTTGTGAACTGTTTGGATGTGATACGGTTGCAACAATTGTTCTTTTAAAATATCATTTACGGTGGTTTTAGGAACCGCCAACTCACTTTCCAACCGGCGTGTACTGATACTTGGATCTTCTTCAACTCTTAACAAAATTTGCTCTTCGTTTTCAACAGTTCGAGTTGTCCGATTACGACCCCTACCTTTAAATTTTTGTTCGTTTAATACTTGCTAATAATGTTTGGTGATTTGGTATACGACGGTCAGGAAATCTCTCCATGTAAACCCTAACACTTTAATGTCGATTTCCTTGGCAAAACTTGTACACCAAAAGCATGTCAACTTTTTCGGAGTTCGTATAGTTGTCCATATATACCGTTATAGTAAAAGATTTTAGAAGTTAAAAAAAAGTGGCCTTAATGTTCAAACTCCGACATCAATTTTTCAACAGAAATATTAAATGTCATAGCAACACAAAAACATAATGAAAACACCAGCAAACAATGTTTAGTAATAACCTCTTATTACAATTAATAAAATATCTTGCCCGAGCACCTAATTGAAATTGATTTTTTCTGGCATAACCACTTATCCTAGCAAAATTTTGCAAGAGATGAAAAATCTTCCAAATACATTGTTTTACCAGAAAATTGTATCTAATTTATTAGTAAGTCAATGTCATAGAAAATCAGAGGATATAGGTACATATGACGTCACGTTTATAATACTTTAGGTTAAGTAGAATGAATAACTGTGCCAACAGCAAACGTCATTTTATAGCCAGAGATTCATCACCAAAAATTATTGAAATTGATTTGCACGTTTTTGAAAAATTTAGAAAAAAACAAAATTTGTTAAAATCTTTGACGCCCTCTGCAGGCTAATTAAAGCAATTTTGGATATAGGTAAGTTCGCTTTAAAAGATTTATTTTGACGCCCGGAGTCATCAAACGTTGTACACCTATTTCCCGGACACCCTGTATTACCTGCTTCCAAGATTTAGTGTATTTAGTGTGAAGACCCTGTATATCCAAGGAAGATTGGTTGTTTGTTATTAGTAGCTATATGTAGATAAAGTATAATGATACAGGTAATAATATATCAAATATTTAAAAAAAATTATATTGATATCTCTGTCGAATAGCCTACCTTCCACAACATAATTTCCTGAAGCGTCAACATTTATTTGGTTAATTTGATAACATTTAGGTCTTATATTAGCTTTCAAAATACCAAACCATGGCAGTGGGTCTTGAGGATTCTACAATAAAAAGGAAATTTATGATTAACGTCGGGCATTGTTAGTAGCCTGAGGCGAAGACTACATGCTATTGTGTGTGGTTCAGATTCTACAATAAACTGTAGGTCCAGTCTAGATGACATAACCTGGACCTTAGGAGGTGGATTATTTATATATTACCGTTGTGGCATTACCCAGTTGTCTAAGAGGTAAACTGGAAAAAATTGGTTAAACAAACAAGTAAAAGACAGAAATTTTGATTATTATTTAATCCTCACAAAATAAGTTATTTTAAAATAAATTACAACCGGTTTATTGTATTTAAGATGCTGTATCAAATTGCTTGGATCGTACTCTTATAGCAGGTTAATTGCCAAATTTAATACAATTACCTTTGGCGATATAGAAAAAACTGTCTTATAATTGGCTGTTACTGTCCTAAAAAACATGTTTTTAATACGCAAAAACTAGATACTATTTGTGGCATTTTAAAATGTATTCTCTAATTACTATTTTTTTACAATAATAATTATATATAAAATACCAAAAAAAGCAAATTTCCATGTTTAGAGAAAAAAATATTTTTGAGTCTGAGTTAATGACTTGTTATTTTTTTTCAGCATTAAAATCTCCTTTTTAAAATATTTTACTTTTAAAACATTGAACATAAAAACATCTGTATGTACTGGCGCCTTCACCAAATCTTATTTTATAAAATGGACTGTACACAGTGTACACTATGGTAGCCTGGGGTTTTGGTGAATAGACATATTTTTTTAAATTAATATATTGACAGCCCATAAAGACTTGAGACCTTAAAACTAGTTACCGTTAGTGAAGTAAAAAAGGCTTTATCTCAATGGGGTAGTTAAAGATGTAATAAAAATATGGAGAGAAAGAAAAAAAATCTCTGTAGGCAGCAGAACAGGCAAAATAGAAATTTTAACAATTTTCAGGCGAAAAAAAAAGATATCCTAAATTCTAGATTATCCTTTTGGGATCTTCTACGGTTTAAACCAAAACGAATAATTTTTGAAAGCAGAAGCCCTTAATATATAAATAAATCCTCAAAGTATGAATTGGCCATATATTTCTGAATTTGTTACAAATTAGAAAGAATTAAAATAATTTGTTGTGATCAAAACAAAGAAAACAAAAAGAGTTTTTAAAAGATATTTTAGTTCAAAATAATTATCCTCTTGATTTCATAAACAAATGCTTTTTAAAATTTGAACAATCACATTTAAGACAAACTCAAAATAGACCTATTACAGATATATTTTATCATATATTCCTGGGTTATCAAATAAAATGTAACGAATAGGTAATAAATAAAATATTCGTACTATATTTAAAACATAAAACACTATTGTATCTCAAGTAACAAAAACAAAACCATACAATATAAACGAAAATACAAAAAATGTTATTTATAAGATGCCTTGTGAATGTAATAAATTTTATAAAGGTAAAACTGCATTGATAACAACCACATAATAAACTAAAATGCTTCTAGCAATTTAGCAAAGGCAACTTGTTAAAAGAAACGTAAAATAAAATAAAGTGCATTTATGTTATTAAATAAAAATAAATGTGTAGCATCAATATCTTTTAATTTAAATAATATATGGTTACCTATGATTGATACTAAAGTAATTTCAGGTATACTTAAAATGATTTAACACACCACATCACCTTTTTTGTTCTTTTAAAAATTATAAATATACCAGTCAAATATACCAATATGTCATTTATAACAAAACGTCATAAATAGTATAAAAGCCTTCAGAATATCCTAACTTTTAATCCAAATTTTTTTAAAATTTAGTTTAAATTTCTTTTTTTATTTTTTATCTTGTCAACGGTGGCCGACTTGCCAGCAAAACGTAGATTGGTGTTCTTGATTTTTTAGGTGTTTTGGGGGGTTTACTTCTTTTTTGTTGCAGGCGATCTGCAAGTACATAGGGGTCAATAGGGCTGAGCAAACTCAGTTCGTTATACCCCGGGACCTAGACCGACGTGGTCCCATTTTCCAAAAAAATTAAGGCGGGTAATCCGAAAGAAACAATGATAATATAAAACCAGATATTTGACTCTCACAATACTAAAAATTCTGAGAAAACGCTAAAATAGAAAAATATTAGGTTTATTTAACAAACAACTTATAAACTAGTGTACCTACATTAAATTTTTTTAAAGACTTTACCTACAAATTATATCAGCAATATATCCACTTAAGAAACAAAAAGACGGAAAATATCTTAGTTGCTATTTTCGTAAGTATATATACCTTTACATATTATATACATGATAGAGGACAGCCCAACTTTTGAACAACAGGGCGGAAAATTTTAAGACCAAAATATTAAATATTTTATTTTATAAAAGTAGATATAGGCATAGATGCAGGACATTTAGGATAGATGCTTATGTTTTCCAAGGCTTTCCTACAACAATATTATTGTAATCATCTACTGGGAAAGATATTAAATTTGCAACTTTTAATTACTTTTTTACTTTATTACTTTTACTGTATTGTTTCATACCGGCTTATTGTAATGCTGACTTGGTATTGTAGACATATATGACGAATTCCATAAAAAGTTTTCACCTTAACTGGACCTCAAAATTACAAAATCGCTTTTTCGAGCACTCACTTGCCCAAATCATTTTTTTCATTTTCATCAAGTAGGACCTCTAACAAGATGTGTTCATGTTTCAAACTAGAAAAAAATATGAACATTTATTTTTTTATCCACTAAATAAATACACCTCGACTCTTTACTATGCCTAGCGAAGCGCGGTCAAAAAGCTATAGGCGGTTATTTAGCCCAAAGTTTTTTTCACGATTTGGTTCAAATTTCGAGTGAAATCGACCTCTGTCGGTGGGACACACTACTATATCAGTACCAATGGCTTCCCTGTAGTCCCTATTATGCACTTCCACTCTTTACTAAGTCCAGTGAAGCGCGTTCAGAAAGCAATAGGCGTTATTTAGCTATAACTATATCAGTACCAATGGCTTCCTTATAGTCCCTACTATACTTCTCGACTCTTTACTGTACCCAGCGTAGCGCGTTCCAAAAGCTATAAGCGATTATTTAGTCCAAAACTAGTAGTTTTTTCACGATTTGGTCCAAATTTCGATTTTCGATTTTACTTGAAATTTAGACCAAATCGTAAAAAAAAACGAAAAACGGCTATATAATCGCTTATACCTTTTTGACCGCGCATTGGTACCGATATAGTAGGTATGCCTCACCTGGAGAGGTCGATTTAAATCGAAATTTGGACCAAATCGTAAAAAACGACTATTTTTGAGCTAAATAACCGCCTATAGCTTTTTGAACGCGCTTCGCTGGACTTAGTAAAGAGTCGGGTTGCATAGTAGGGACCATAAGGAAACCATTGGTACCCTTATAGTAGGTGTGCCACACCTAAAGAGATCGATTTCAGTCGAAATTAGCGTCAGGTTGCGTAAATGGCAGTAAAACGACGCTTTGGCCGGACGAATAACCATTTAAATCATATGAAACAACCCGATCTGACCTAGTTAAACGATCAAGCTGTATTCTGGAGATCTTTACAAAACTAGTGGTACTAATATTGCCTAATAAACATCTTTGGAATCTTTATGTTTAGCGTAATTAGTAAGGCCCGGATTTCGGAACGAGCTTGTTTCCTATACATTTTTTATGTCTGGTAAATTCATTGGCGTGCGTATTAAGGAGATATTAAATATAAATAAATTTAAAAAATGTGAAATAATAACATAACAGGAGTGTTTTACAATTTAATTGCATTACATGATATAACTAACGTCTTTTTAAAGTTGATTTCGGTAAAATTGGTTCTTTTATAATTTAAAATATGTCTAAGTCTAAAAAAGCTCCTTTCGACATCACAGCTTGTAACCGGAGTAAATCGAAAATGATTTTACAAGTCAGTTCTTTTATTTTGTACTGCCTCAAAAATATGTTTTATTTCTAAAAATCCTGGATTTCTTTCCAAGATTTTTTGTACATACAATTTTAATTTGTCACCAATTTCATTAGAAACAGATTTAAGCTTGTTTATAGTGGTTTGAAATACATGAAATAAAGGCACTAGGGGGACATTTTGTTTTTATAACTGTTCAATCACATTCGGAAGATTTCGAAAATTTTCAAAAATAAATTTTAAATCAGATTTAACATTTGGTGCATTTATAACTTCTTTACTTTTTTTCACACTTAAAGCATCATCCTGTAAACTGTCGATAACATTTTTTACCACATTATAATTTATATGGTAATATGTTAACTGCTAATAGCCATATTTCCCCTTGTAATAGAAGGTTGTGGCGGTAATGCGACATTAGGACAGATATCTTTAAATTTCGTAATACGCGCAGGTGGCTTAAAAAAACTTTTTTACCTCGATAACTAAAGTATCAATAAGTGGATAAAAGTTACGTACCATTTCGCATATTCTATGTAGGGCCTGAGCTAAACATGTCAAATGAAGCAATTTGGGAAAATGTTCTTTTAACTGTCTTCCTGCATTCAGCATATATGCGACACTATCCGAAAGAAACAAAAGGCCACTTTTCTGAATAATAGTGACTGACAGTAGTAAAGTAATACTTTCTACTACAGATTTTGTTATTGTCTCACTATTGGTTTTAGAAAGAAATTTACTGTTAATTAACAATGAGTTTTCAGGTTCGTGATAACTTAAAGGTGCAACTAAAATATTAGTAACATATCTTTCCTTGATATCAGTGGTTTCATCGACACTAAACCATAACTTTTTTCCTTCCAGATTGTATCGTATTTTGTGCATAGTTTTTAAAATGGACCTTATCAACATAGTTTCATGCAGAGTTCATTCGTCTGGTACTTTTCTGTGGTAGTATTTTTTCCAAAAATGTTCTCATGAACCAATAATTTATTTTATGAAGAAGAATATCAGCTGCAATAAAAGCTTTACACAAATCCATGCAGAAGTCTGCGTTTGATACATAATGTTCTCGTTCAGTAGATTTGGATGCTCCCGGAAAACTGCATATTTTCTAAATGTTGTAAACCTTTAACACGTCGCTCAATTTGAAATGGTTTTGTACAAATAAATTAACCAAACTCCAACTGCACCATTTTCTTAAGCCAGTCAATAAGCCTGATTTGAAAACCAAGCGTAGGTCAATGCGGATGTCTGGGTCGCCAAAAATTTTGTTCAGTTTAATCCTTCCAAAATACAGGAGGTTCGCTGTCGCGAAAAAAGTCTATCAATGCTCATCCGTTACAAATGAGCGACAAAGTTTTGCAGAACAAAGAGTCATTTATTCTTGTCGGTGTTACTTTTAAGAATAACCTTAACTGGCACAAACACATTACATCCATAGCCTTAGCAGCTTTAAAAAAGCTTGGATTCCTCTTTCGAGCCAGAAAGTATTTTTTCCAATTTGTATACCCTTTATGTATTCCAAATTAGACCTTCCTTAGAATATTTTTTTTATGTCTGTGGAATGGCGTCTCCTACAACTCATTCAGAGAAGAGCTGTTCGTCTTATAAATAATCCCACGCTCACAGAAAAGCTTCGTCTTCTTGCCACCGACGAGCTGTAGGCAATCTGTCGCTCTTCTTTTATTTAGGTATTTTCACGGCTTCTGCTCAGAGGAGTTCCAGTATAATGGCAGCTCCCAACGGAGCAACACTTGGTGCAACTTTTATGCACCTTTTTACAGTTTAACTAGAGAGGCCCTGAACTTCCTGCTTTCGTAGTTCCTTCATCGCTAGAGTGACCAGACTATGGAAACTGCTACACGCAAAAGGTTTCCTTCTTCTTCTTCTTCTAGTCTCCAAATATTTAAGTCCGGTGTAAACAAACTCCCTCTCACCACACTTAAGACACCCACGGTACGTTAGTGCTTGGACCACAGCCTTCGTGGACTGTCCAAAGATAAAAAAACCCTCTTTCACTTTCAAATAAAAAAGTAGAATATGGAAGGAGCCACTCTAACTTCATTTTTTTAATTTGCACTCATTATTTATTTGCCTGTAAGCGACTTACACCTGTTTAAATAACACAAATTATTTTGGCACAAATATAATATGATTTACCCATCGATTTACCCTATGTAACGGAACTGGTTTTTACGAGTTCACAACAATTAGCTAAGGCGTGATGAACCAGCAAAAATATCCTTTACCAAAAACTTTTATTTAGTGGATAAAAAAATAAATGTTCATATTTTCTTCTGGTTCATCTTCTTAGAGGTCTTAATGAGAAACATGATTTGTGCAGGTGAGTGCTCGAAAAACTGATTTTGCAATTTTGGGGTCCAGTTAAGGTGCGAGGAAATTCGTCATATTTAATTTTTTATTCGAAAAAATAAAAGTTCCGGGAAATCGCTATAATAAAAAAATTTTAGAATTATTTAACAAATAACTTATAAACTAATGTACACTGGGATTTTTTTAAAGGCTTCACCTACAATGAATATCGGTAATTATTAAATATCCACTTAAGATACGAAAACAGAAAAATATAATAGTTGCTATTTTTTAAGTATACCTTTACATATTTAAATAATAGAGGACAGCACATTCATCAAATGTATATATTAAAGGGTATTAACCAGTGATTTTTTTTTATCTTGGGACAGTCCACGAAGGCTGATGCCAAAGTACTAACGTACCGTGGGTGTCTTAAGTGTGGTGAGAGGGAGTTTGTTCACACGGGACTTAAATATTAGGAGATTGGGAGGAGAAGGAAAAACTTCTGCGGGCAGCAGGTTCCATAGTCTTGACACTCTAGGGATGAAGGAACGAAGAAAGCGGGAAGTTCGGGGCCTTTCTAACTGAACTGTAAAAGGATGCATAAAAGTTGCACTACGTGTTGCTTTGTTGGGAGCTGCCAGAGAAGAACTTTTACTGGCCAATTCCTCTGGGCAGAAGCCGTGAAAATACCTGTAGAAGAGCGACAGATCCCCTACAGCTCGACGGTGGGCAAGAAGAGAAAGCCTCTCTGTGAGCGTTGGATCATTAATAAGACGAACGGCTCTTCTTTGAATGGAGTCCAGAATGCTAAGTGTTGTAGGGGACGCCGTTCCCCAGACATGAGAACAATTTTCTAAAGAGGGTCTGATTTGGGATACATACAGAGTCTACAGATTGGAAGAAGAGAAATAATTTCTGGCTCGGAAGAGGAATCCAAGCTTTTTTGAAGCTGCCGAGGCTATGGATGTAATGTGTTTGTGCCAGTTGAGGTTATTCTCAAAAGTAACGCCGACAAGATTAAACGACTCTTTGCTCTGCAGAACTTGGCCACTCATATGTAAGGGATGAGCATTGGCTGACTTTTTTCGCGACAGCGAACATGACTGTGTTTTCGAGGCATTAAACTGAACAAGATTTTTGGCGCCCCAATCCAAGATAAGTTTGAGGTCTTGTGAAAGAGATATCTGCATTGACCTGCGCTTGTTTTCCAAATCAGAATTACATGGTGGCTTAAGAAATTAAATACTAGAGTGGAGGGTACTATCGTCAGCAAAACTAAGAATGGGATTGATTGTGGAAGAGAGAAGATCGTTAATATGTAGAAGAAACAGCTTATATATTATTTCCTATTTTGTATTATATATTATTTCGTATTATCCAAAAATGTTAGAAATTCCAAATACATTTGATGTGTATATTAATAACTAATCTATTTTGGTAATATCAAGTGGCCTTTATTGTTTGTTATCTTAAAATATAACTACGCTCAAAAAATAGAACTGAAAATATGATTTTGGTCTTACATACATAACTAAATAGTTACCTCATACCGTAGATATCCTACAGGTGGCTGAGCAAAGGGAATACCATCGAATGCATAAAAACTCCTGTTAGTATAAGTTAACAATGTATATCCCTCAACTACACCCAAAGGTGTATTAACACGGGGTGGACCTGTTGCCAAATTAACTGGAAATAAATATTACCTATTATTGCAAAAACTTACTCTGCTTTAATAATTACAGCAATACACTGGTTTTAATTTTTAACAATTATATTTATACGTATCTACTATTTTATATAAAATATCGAATTAATTCAATGTCATTTTCAATTTTCGAGTCATTAAAAAAATGAAAATGACTCGATAACATACTTCTAGTGACAAAAGTAAGAAAACAAAAATCATATAAGCACCAAAATAGTCAGGGAAAGGTGCGGTCTGGAAAGAGATCGTAAAGAAGCCATATAAAAATAATTGGACCGAACTACCCTTGGAACCACCCTTTTTCAATATTTAAGTACCTCCGCGGCCTGAAAAAAATTCAAAATAAATCAATCCAACTCTCGTACCGGTCTTAAATTTTTAGATGATCGTCCTAGAGCCATAAGAAAGCCACATAAAAATATTTGGACCGTTACTACCCTTGGAATAACCCCTTGTCAATACTCAAATACCTCCGCGGGCCAAAAAAAATTCAAAATGAATCTATCAAACTCTCATACCGGTCTGAAATTTTTGTCCTAGGGCCATAAAGAAGCTTTATGAAAATAATTGGACCGGTACTACCCTTGGAACCACCCCTTCTCAATACTTAAGTAACTCCGCGGGCTAAATAAAAATCAAAATAAATTGATTCAACTCACATACTCGTCTGAAATTTTTAGACTATCGTCCTAAAGTCACAAAAAAGCGTTGCACACGCCACAATTTTTTAATAATGTAGGCGGTAATGTACCAATAGTTCTTTAATATAAGGGGAAAACAAGATAGTTCAAAAATAACACAAAAAAGCATTGCAGGCGCCACAATTTATCTCCAGTGTAGACAGTAATACACCAATAGTTTTTTAATATTAGGGTAAACAAGAGAATTAAACAACAACACAAAAAGCGTTGCAGACGCCACAATTTATATCAAAAGTAGACAGTAATATGTCAATAGTTCTTTAATTTTGGGGAAACAAGAGAGTTAAACAACAAAACAAAAAAAGCGTGCAGACGTCATAATTTGTCAATAATGTAGGCGGTAATATATCAATAGTTCTTTATTATTAGGGTAAACAAGACAGTTAAACAACATAAAAAAGCGTTGCAGACGCCACAATTTGTCAATAATGTAGGCGGTAATATACCAATAGTTCTTTAGTATAAGGGTAAATAAGAGAGTTTAAAAATAACAAAAAAGCGTTGCAGATGCCACAGTTTATCCCTAATGTAGACAGTAATATACCAATAGTTCTTTATTATTAGGGTAAACAAGAGAGTTAAAAAACAACACAAAAAAGCGTTACAGACGCCACAATTTGTCAATAATGATGGGGGTAATATACCAATAGTTTTTTATTATTAGGGTAAACAAGAGAGTTGAGCAACAACACAAAAAAAGCGTTGCAGACGCCACAATTTATTTCCAATGTAGACAGTAATATACCAATGGTTCTTTAATATTAGGTCGATGGCATCTCAATGAGGTTACCCAAGATCATTTAACTGCTGGCTGATATATGGAGAGATGTTTTACAAAACAGGGAGCCTTTTAAGGTATTCAGGATTAGTTTATGGCAAAAAGCGACTACCCGCAGCTTACCGTTAAGATCTTTCCGTGCAGAATATGGTATGGGTATGAGATGTCATACATTTACTGCTACTGAATATAAATGAAATAATGATTTAGTGGAAAATAATCTAAAGGTGCTTCAGATCCAACAGGTTTCTACCAGAAATATAATTAAAAATGAAAACCATAACCTTTTTTGGGGCCATAGAGTCTAGACTGACAAATAGGTGAAACATAATAGACCAAATGTTTTACTTATTAATATACATTTTAGACCAAGATCTGTAATTGACGTGGCGATACTGAAAAACAAAAAGTTACATGAAAAGTACACAATGCTGATTTTTACTCAATTGATTTTTTTAGAGTAGTATATTAATTATCCTTTAATTTTTGATATTTATTTGTTTCTTTCGTTACGCTCAAAAGATTAAAGATGAAAAAACTTTGAAACTTTTATATAAGAAGTTTTTTTCTCTTCTTTTTGGATATCGTTGTGAGTGTCAAAATATAAATGAAAACCCTGCACTTGTTGTTTGTGTAAGCTTAGGCATATTTTAAAATATGTCCGCATATGTTTATTTAACTTGGCCTGTATGTGTTTTTTTTTTGTTGTTTTTAAGACAATACGTGGAAAGAGACCGACACTAATTTTGAACCTTTAGGTATCTATTTATCGTGCATATATGCAAAGAAATAGGAAAAATGGCTTCTAGTTGCTCCAGGGACTATGCAGCGGCAGCCGATAAGCCTTGCCTCCTTGGTTTGTGCCATAAGAGGGAGCGGGCTTTCATTGAATCGCATGTCAATTCCTCTGGTGAAAAAAAAACGTTTCTTTGTAATGTTTTTCCTAAGTGAGCGAGCAACTTTTCATAGTCGCTAAATATCGTTTCAGGGGGGTTTTTAAAATACAAAGTTTAATAAATAGCCTGAGTAAATCTTCTTTTCATAGGTTATATTTGATCCCTTTGGTAAATCAGAAACAATATTTGTACTGTTGGCTTATTTTTTGTTTTTTGGTGATTTTTATTTTTAATCATATTAACATAAACGTTTAGTTATAAAGTTCAACTGTTTTAGCAGAAAACAAGATAAATTAGTTAAAAATAAATTGTTGCCACGTGATGTATACCTGCTTTTTGTTATCGGTCAAAAAATATTTTTAATTACCTACCCAACAAATTAACAAACTATGTTTAATCTTTTATTCACACGTGTATTTGTTTAAATCTGCTTTAAACTTTTTCTATAAATCTAGATCCAATATTTACGAAGATTTGGGAGTAAAAACCATATTATTTTAAAACTAAGTAACAACTGGTAGACTAGAAAGCACCAAAGTTTTTAACAGCGGAGGTAAAGAATGGTTGGCAAGGTCAGTAAGTGGATGGCTGACCAGCAGTAAACACCGTGTGTCTTTAGGTGTGGTTCAAATTCCACGTTAAACTGTAGGTTCCGTCTGGATTTCATTACCCAGACCTTAATGGTGGGTGGTTCAGAAGTAGTAGTTATTTATTTAATGTCGCTGGTAGTACTTCCGCGTTGTCTAAGAAACAATGTGAAATGCAATATCTGCACATTTTGGTACTTGGATAACGTTGGCGGAACTGGGCGAAAGTTGGGCTAAACATTTAAAACTCTGTACCCACGGTACCTAGTACTAAAAACAAAAACAAAAAGGATTTGACTTTTTGATTTGCCAAGCTGGTCACAAATATATTACAAACATATGTCAAACAAGTGAAGATAAGGCACGCTTACTTGCTCTTTAGGCCCCTGAGGGTAATGCTGGGATTAACGCACTTCCATCTTCGTCCTTGGGAAATTTGTTAGATAACAAAACATTCCATATTTCCATCGCTCTCAGACTTGGCCTGCCTGTGTGTGGACAGCACACCTGCGTTTGCAGCTAAAATGCTGATATTTATGGCCTTTATGGGTTAAGCTGCAAAAAAAGGGCAGGGCGTTCTTCTAAACACAGTCAGATAAATGACATTATCAAGAGAGCTCTGATTTCAGCTGAAAATCCTTCTGTGTTAGAGCCTCTTGGAGTTTGCAGATGCGACGAAAAAAGTGTAGATAAAATAACCTTAATTTACTGGAAATATGGAAAACAATTACTTTGGGACGCTACTTGCAGAAATGCACTTCCAAAATCCTATCTGGATAAAACTTCTAATTTAGTAGGTGCGGCTGCTCATCTTGCAGAAAATAAAAAACATTTAAAATATAAAGAGCTTAAAGACCGCTTTATCTGTATTCCTTTTGCTGTGGAAACTTTTGGTCATTTGGATGATGAGGCTAAGGGTTTTATAAATAAAATTTGCAAAAAAAGTTTATTAAAAAAATCTCGCAGTTTCATTATCCAAAGAATTGGTTTAGCTGTGCAACGGGGTAATGCAGCATCGGTACTAGGTACAATTAAGGAAGATCTAGGACTTGATGAGGTTTTTAATTTTTTAATATATAATAGATTTAGTGATTTAGTTAATTCTAGAATATTGTAATTTTGTATTTATAACTATATATTTTAGTACGTACTCAGTTATGTATCCTAGAAACATTAAGGATGTGTTGAGTATAAAATTTATATAGAATTGTGAACAGAACTTGGTCCAATTTGTAAATCGTACTTCTTTAAGAGGCTGATATTTTTAAATAGAAACATGTCACTTATATTACGTAAGTGTTTTTGGTGAGATTTTTTTGAGTTTATTAAATGGAATAAAATCCTGCCTAAATTTTATATTCTAGGACAATAACCTCAGATGCTCAGATTCAATCAGATTGCAAACTTCCAAAATACTCCCTAAACATACAATATTACCTCCCCTGTTTCCGGGCGGTTCAAGGAAAAACCTTTATAATCCGCATTACCATGTGCTTGTTTTCTAAATCAAGCTTAGAGACTAACTTAAGAAACTAAATATTAGATTAAAGGGTACTATCGTCAGCAAAACTGCCAATGGAATCTAACTGCGTGCGAGTCCTGAAAGCAATGCCTTCCCTAGAATAATCAACCGACCCAAAGTCTAGCATCGAAATCTTTAAAAAATATTTTTTATTATCTTAATAATTCCTTAAAGAATTGCAACGTCCTAAATATAAATGACAATATATTATAATAAATAAATAAGTTTTTATAAATTACTTCCCTTCTTTTATATTTCACCGCATGCGCCAAATGGGACTGATCGTGAAAGAGAGAAGATGGGAAAAAGAAATAAAATTGGTGCATTAAGTGAGCCCTGGGGCTCCCAGCATTACCTTGGTGAAAACTAGAATAGTGACCATCTATTATAGCTGATATACGTCGATTAGAAAGAAAAGTGGAGAATCGTAAATAAAGATATGATCTTAAAGTACTGTATATAATTACTGAACCTAATGGGACGGAAAGATTGGTGATAAAAGGTTTTGAATTTTAATATTTTTAAAGTTTTCCTATAAATAGATAATATCAATTCCATAAAATCGAGGTGCATTATTAGTTCCTATCCAGTAAAGTTTGGTGAAACACATATGTTACGAACCTTTTTTTATTAGTTTCTTTAAAATATGAGAATATATAAGATTTTCTTATTTTTAATACCAGTTTTAATGTCAAGAGAAGGCATTGTAATGTTAAAAATAAAAAGTTTGTCGAAAAACTACTATTTTACAAACACATTTGTAATATTTTATTAAAAATATAAAAATATTTAATTTTTTTAAATACCGCTTTATCAGTAAAAGACACTATCATTTTAGAAATAAATAGTTTAGCAGAACACCCTTTTTCTACAAATATATATATATATATATATATATATATATATATATATATATATATATATATATATATATATATATATATATATATATATATATATATATATATATATATATTATATAATATATATATATATTGTAATAATAATACTACGTTTTAAAAATATGTAAATATTTCCTAAATATTTTTAAATGCCACTTTTTATGTACGACAGTTTAAATTTAAAATGGTATATAAAACTGGTTAGTTTCGTTTTAAACTTCTAAATTTTTATAACAACTCTAATTGTATATTAACTAGCTTGTTTAGCTGTTGACATTTTTCGGAAACTTAGTATCATACATTTATTAATAAAATGCTTTCATTTTTAAATTATAAACAAAACTGATAATTAATGACCAAATTTTAGGAGTTATTTTTTGATTATGGTTAAAGAAAATAGTCAAATAAAATATAAAAATATAAATTCAGTGACAAATACAAAATAAAAATGTATATACATATTTACCTTTTATCAACGTTAAAATAAAAAATGCAATCGCTGACCTCATTATATGACTGATAGTACAGTATTTAGTATGAAAGTGCCAACCTTGTAAAAAATATAGGTTTTATATAATCACTAAATAAATAGTAAAACTTAATTAAGAAATAATTAAAAATTTACCTCTACCACAATATCTCTGTTAAATTTAAATAATATAAATACATGGGATATCTATAAAATACTTGCGTTTTTCTTGATATAATATGTATCGATTTTTTTTTGAAGCGACTATTTCACTAAAGTGTTTTACACTAACAGAATGTCGTAGAACGACGTGTTTTTACTGGCAAAACTTTTATCCGCACTTACATGGACAAAAATAATGGTTTCTCAGCGATAAAATTTTGTTAGGTTAAAAAAAATCTATTAACGAAACTTGATTGTGGCTGTGTGCACCTAAGAATATAGGAAATTAAAAAACTTTGTATTTGGTGCAATATTTTTTTATTAAAACAAAATTCTAGCAAAGCGCTTTCGGTAAAACCATCATCAGTGCTATTCGTCGTCAAGCCGGAGTCGTAGCAATTTGAGAATTTATCACAGGTTCGTCTTTCCACAAAATGGTATACTAGTGTGGTTAATTTTTAAAATTCGCCCTTTAAAAGGTGAAAATATGACATTATTCACGGTTGTTTTACTTTTTATTTTATTTAATAATGTGATAGTTTGTTAATGTCCTGTTACATATTATGTATGCTCAAATTTCTATGACTCCGGCTTGACGACGTATAGCCTGACGATGGTTTTACCGAAAGCGCTTTGCTAGGATTTTGTCTTGATAAAAAAAATTGCACGAAATACAAAGTTTCTTCATTTTCTAAAAAAAACTATTGTTAGTCTGACAAGTCTAACAATAAACAATGTGTTTCAAGCTAAAATTTGGCTCGTTTTCTCGTGAAATAGTCTTATCGAATATCATTCAAGAAAAAAATTTTAAAGCAAAATATTTTTCTTGTGTTTTTTAGGTTTGTTGCTTTTATGGCAATTTTGTTCATGACATTTTTAACAAAACCACGAGCCGTCAGCGAGTGGTTTTGTCGTAAATGTCTTTTACGAAATTGCCAAGCAATAAACTTTCATACAATCGAAATATTTTGCCAAATATTTCACATATGTATATATTTCCCATAAGGAAATTTTACGTTTTCCACTTACTTACAAACACAGAACAATCAAACCTGTTTGTTTATATTGTCAATTAGAAACGTCAAAATCAGTCAAAATGAGTCGATTTGGTCATGTACACGATGAAGAAATAGATAAAGTAATTAAAAAAACGATTTTAGTTATAGTATTAATTATGTTGCATGAAATTGAAAACTGTATGACAAAAAAACATTTTAATAGTATAATACTCCCATATTTCTCCATTCTAGAAATATTCTCTCTAAATTCCGCTCGTGCTTAAAAATTAACCAGATAATTTTTATTCAAGCTTGTTATACAAATTCCACTCGTTTTTTGAACTCGTGGAATTATAAATAGCAAGCTTTCATGAAAATTATCGTTATTTTTTAAGCACTCGTGGTATTATCCCCGACAATTTTTTTTCTTTTATGATATTATATACGATATTTTTTTTAGAATACTAAACATTCGTTTTAAGTTCTAAGCCTAAAGAGGCAAGGGTAAACAACATTTTTTCTGTCTATCTTTGTGACAGCTCACGAAGGCTTATATAGGCCTAAATACTAGGTACCGTGGGTGTCGGGTTTTTATATCCTTAATCAATTTCCTTCCTCTTTTCGTCAACGCTCCTAAATATGCAAATATTGCATTTCACGGAACCTCTTAGACAACACGGTACTGACACTATGGACGTTATACAAATAAGTACTACCTCTGATCTTACCTCATTACCGTCTGGTATTGTCCCCTAGCCAATTATTAACTGTGTCCGGCGTCGCCTAACTTTGCTGTTCTCATGAAAAGCGGTGTTAAGAATATAAACAGCGTAATTTTTGAAGTGTGTTTTCTTCTTAGGTCAGATTAAAAAACATTTTATTTAAATTAAATATCTAGTGTATTAAAAAATAATAATGGTTTTACAAAGGTGGGTAATAAAATCTCGAATGAGAGAGGAGTGAATAGATTTTTATGTCACGTGATATTGCTGATAGAACACATGACATATGATGGATGGAAGCACAAAGATGTTAATGGGGAACTTGGCCAATATACACTTCAATGATCAAAAAAATGTTTTGCCTTTATTAGGTAGGCACTTGTTCCTGTTAAAATTCCTTATATAGATATAGCTTTGTATTGGAGAGCCGATGTTCGCCATTCTATTTATTGCATTTTTTTTACATTCTGATTATTGTGCATGAATTATCTATTATTATTTATTAAACTCGTATTCTACTGACTATTCTAGTCCTGTTTTAATAACATTTACTAGGTTTTGTAAATCAGTAGTATTTATATTTTTAGCACTCAAATTTTAGATATTTTCTATTTTTATTGACAATTGTTCAATTCATTAACAACAATTCTTTTTATTTATTTATTATTTTATTTTACTTTTGTCTAAGCCACAACTGAAAGTTTTTTTTGACAATTAACTGACGAATATTGTATTTAAAAATATGAAACTAAATACTTTCTACTTAACGTAATAAATAATTAATTTTTATCGATAAACCCTTGTATACAACCTATGTGTGTTTATAAGATTTAAAAAAGTATTAAAATATCATTTTTAACAGCGGGTGTTACCAATATTGTCACAAGATTTAAGGTATATGTCAAAAATATGATGCTTTTTTTCTTGTTTTGGGCTAACCTCATTTTATAAATCATGAAAATCCCAATATTAATTTGCTGTAGTTTCACTAGGCGCCTCTGATTTTTTAAACATTTAATTTCTAATTCTACCCATCATCTGAGGGCCAAGAAAAACTAAAAGTGATATCCCAAAATTTCGTTTTTTCTTGGATATCTTTAAAAATATTCGGAATTCTAAACTTTCTAAAAGTCATATTGTTGGTCCGATAAATATATATATATATATATATATATATATATATATATATATATATATATATATATATATATATATATATATATATATATATATATATATATATATATATATATATATATATATATATATATATATATATATATTATAATATATATATAAATTTATAAAAAATGAAATATACATTATTTTATATTTTAATTGTCATTTTCATACCACCTTAAATATTTTTATGAAAATTGGTGTACGGCGTTAATGTATTAAAGAGAATTTTTCGACCTAGAAAACATTTTTTTATTTCCAACAGTGGCGTCCGTACTGGACTTTGACTAGATATTTTTAAAGGAAAAAGTAGTAAGCCACTGCTTTCTCTTAAATTAAAAATTATTTTTGGAGTCCCCGGTTAATTTAAAACAAATTTGGTTACTTGACTTTTTTTCGTGCGACCCACCGTTTTCCCATAAAAAAAATAAATTCACTTATCTGCATCTCATTGGACCAATTACGAAAAAAAAACGAATTATGTAATTTTGAACAATAATTTATTTAATAAGATAACTTTTAAACGTTGAAAATAAAAACAAATTTCTTAGGTCAAAAAATGCTCTTTAATGCATAAACGCCGTACACCAATTTTCATAAAAATATTTAAAGTGGTATGAAAATGACAATAATTTTTTTTCTTAAAATTTTAACACCCTGTATCTCAGAAGATAAGACGTTTAGGACATACATTTATATGAAGTTTTTTTCCTTTTTTTAAATAGAAACCCCCAAATTTTATTTATTTTATTATTAAAAATAAGGGCAAGTCTGCATAAGGTTGTCTATTCCACCAATTTTTTATATATATATATATATATATATATATATATATATATATATATATATATATATATATATATATATATATATATATATATATATATATATATATATATATATATATATATATGGAATAGACTAACTTATGATGACTTGCCCTTATTTTTAATAATAAAATACATAAAATTTTGGGGTTTCTATTTAAAAAAAGAAAATTTTTTTGGCCAGGAAATCAGAATCAATTTTTGGGTGATAAAATAATTGGATCATTTATTAATTTTAACATATTTTTGTTACATTGTTGAATGTAACATGTGATTTTTTACAAAATAGCAGCCCTACAGAATATTTCTTTACGCGTCTTTCTGTGGCAACGAAAACTGCTGCAGCTGTCAAAATGTTTCTATTAATGTGAAGTAAAAAAGGTTTTTTTGTTGGATTACTAATATGTTAAAGGGAAGGATAAACCTATAAAATATTAAAAAAGGTCAAAATTAAAATGTATATCGGCTGTTTAATCGAAGGACCAAATTTTTGACCATTTTTTCAACAGATTTGACCCTTAAAAAAATATTAATCCGATATCTATAAACTTTTAAGTAAATGCCTTTGATAAAAGAAACACTTAAACATTTTAGCCTAATTGGTCAATTACTTTTAAACTTACAGCATGAGCAATTTTTGAAAAGACAGTTTCGAGATAATTACGTGTAAAGATTCGTAACGCTCCTACCAACTGATTTGTGACGGTATGCGGACAATGACAATATTTTCATAAATATTTAATGTTTTGCTTTTTTCTTTTTACAGTATATTTTTAGCTTATTATATATTTAAAATATAAAAAAAAGATTATTGCCCCCCTTAAAGTAGTCCTCTTTAGCAACAAATTCACCTTGGTTTAAAAAATAAAGGCTTTCTTATAGCAAAAATTGATAACTATTGTAGAGCTCGCAAATGCCATTTTTAACGTAAATACTTAAATATATCAAAAACGCTTAAATTTGGGTATAGGACAAGATACATGAAATCTGCCTGAAACCATGTAGAACAAAAACAAATTATATATATATATATATATATATATATATTATTATATATATATATATATATATATATATATATATATATATATATATATATACCTACTATATTAGTAGAATCTAAAACGAAATTATACTATATAATATATATATAATATATATTAAAAATTATTAATAAAAAAAATATGAATATATATAAAAATATATATATATATATATATATATATATATATATATATATATATATATATATATATATATATATATATATATATATATATATATATATATATATATATATATATATATATATATATATATATATATATATATATATATATATATATATTATATATCTTACTTTTCTTCAACCATTTTATAAATTTTTCTTATAGAGTTTTTCTTGGGTATAGGTTGACAAATAAATTTGGAAAGCAATTTCAGCACAACGTTTCGCACATTATATTGTGCTTTTTCAAAAAAAATTCGTAAAAATAAAACCAAAAATACAGGATAAGTACAGAACCTAAGAAACGTTGTGCTGAAATTGCTTTCCAAATTTATTTGTCAACCTATACCCAAGAAAAACTCTATAAGAAAAAAAAAAAATATATATATATATATATATATATATATATATATATATATATATATATATATATATATATATATATATATATACTCAGTATCAATTTTTCTTCACATCAGTATCAATTTTTCTTTAATGATCAATTTCATTAATAGTTTTGCTGATGATATGAAGATATACTTTTTAGGCCAAAGTTCAGTTTTTTAAGTCAGTTCCTAAGCCTAATTTAAAAAACAAGCGCAGCCTTATCTCTTTCACAGGACATTTAAGTAATACTAGATTAAGACACAAAAAACCTTGTTCCGTTTTTGCCTTAAAAACATAATTATCTGCCATTCCGAAAAAGTCTGCCAATACTCATCCTTTACTTATAAGCCGCCAAGTTCTGCAGAACAAAGAATCATGTAAGGGTATGGGTAAAAATACTTTCAACTGTATACTTTGTACACTCCCTATGTATTCATAATCAGACTCTGCTTAGAATACCGATTCTATGTCATGAGGATATCATCTCCCGCAGCTCTTAGTATTTTTAATTTTAACCTAAGAAAACCCGTTTGATGTATTTTTGAATATACTTTTACAATTTTTTACCCACTGACGAGCTATAGAGAAGTCGTCGCTCATTTATAGGTGTTTTCACAACATATTTCTTCTTTATCAGCTTCCATTAGAGCAACACGAAGTTCCGCTTCCCACTTTGTTTCTTCCTTAATCCTTAGTGTCAATACCGTGGAGCCCACTCCCTGCATAAGTCTGGTCTTTCCCTTTTAATCTTTAAATCCTTTGTTAATAAAGTACCTCTTTCCTAACTTAAGATGCTCTCGGTACGTTAGTATTTAGGCTATAAACCTTCGTGGAATGCCCCACAATTAAAAAAA
>JAHBCN010010342.1:0-31939 GCA_019359885.1 Listronotus oregonensis | reverse complement strand
AGATTTTTTTGGGCAAATCACCGACAATTCCGACAATTTATTGAAGAGATTGGAGAAACTGACTTACCTTATCATACTGCCGTACGCTGGCTTAGTTGTGGGAAAGTCCTTCAGCGCTTTTTTGAACTTCGAGCAGTGATCGAAATTTTTTTGAATGAAAAGCATCGCCCTCTTACTGAATTAAAAAACAACGCATGGCTGTGGAAGTTAGCATTCTATGTTGATTTGACAAAACATGTGAACGAACTGAATTTGGGATTGCAAGGAGAAAACCAGCATCTTCCTGATTTATACACTAATATCAAGTCATTGCGGAAGAAATTGAGACTGTTTCAATCACAACTACGAAGTAAATGTTTTTCACATTTTAAAACATGTGTAATATTCAGCCACACTACTGAGACTGAGTTTCCTATCGATTTTGCAATCGAAACTTTGAGTGCTTTGAAGATAAATTTTTATACTCGTTTCTCGGACTTTGATGCCATTGCGAATCAAATTAAGATTTTTCAGAATCCTTTTGATACTGACATTGAAACCCTAGCCCCGGAACTTCAAATGGAAATGATTGATCTACAATGCAGTGATATAATTAAGAACAAATATCAAAACTCATCTTTGTTGGAATTTTATAAGAGTCTTCCACTGACACAATTTGATAATTTGCATAAATTTGCTCGTGGTCTGTTTTCTGTTTTTGGTACTACTTATTTGTGTGAGAAAACCTTCTCCAAAATAAAGTACACAAAAAATGTTTACAGATCGAAATTAACTGATGAGCATCTTAAATCTCTTTTAATAATTGATACAAGTAAAATTAGTCCACAACTACAAACTATTGTCCGTGGAAAATCTCAATTACCTACATAAATCTCATTAGTATTTCATATGTCATTATGTTTGTTATAAGTTATGTGATTATTTAAAATGTATAAAATGTTAGTTGGATTCATTTCAATAATTTGTTAGTTATTATATACTGAAGTTAAATTTTCTGCATATTATACATGTCTTTACTCATTACAATTCTGTGTTTCTTTACCCAACTATACAAAACAATAACAATAAGTCTACAAGAATGTTATGAGTTAGCGGAGTTAGCCCATGACCATATCAATGTAGATGTCATATTAATAATTATTCAACATAAAATTAGAATACTTCAGTAAACTAAATTTTAAATTTTAAAAATTATTTGTTCTCTAAAGGAGTTTTCAAGTATGCTAGCTCTCCGCGGGCCGGACAAAATCGGTCCGCGGGCCGGCCCTCGGGCCGTATTTTGGGGAAAACCCCTGTTCTAAACTATTGGTTAGCAAAAAAGCCTCAGCTGTCAATATGCAGTAGAATGCATTGATATTTTAAGGTGTAACTCACGCGTATAACAATATTTTACGCCTAGAATTAAGTTTATCTCTGTAATAAAACTACTTTTCAAAAAAATGTTAAAACAAATTTCCAGCTCAAACGTATCTTTACAACTTCTGTATAACAACATAGGCTCTATTTTTTCAAGTAGACAAATATAACGCTAGTTTGTACGCCCGACTATAAAAATAGTTCAATTTATAAATAGGATATAACTACTTAACTTATTAAGATATAAAAAAATAATACAAAAGTTTTAGCTTTCCAATTCACCTATAAATTTTATTTAAAAATCTTTATTTTTAAAAGAGACGTTAAAATAATGTTGGTGAAAAAGGGACCTCTTACATACCCATACAATTGACTCTATTCAAAAATTCGCTTTACCTCCATGGAAAATAAAGATAAAACCCTTTTTTTTTTTTAATTGTAGCTTAAGATCTTGGGACAACTTTTTTTTAAAACTTTTTTTGTATTTTGTTTTTTTTTTAATTATATGAATATAATAAAAATTCAGTAAATACAGGTATGACAGGTAGACACGGTGAATGTCTGTGGGAAATTTATTTGCATCGATAGCTCTACTATTCTGTTTTTAGATTTTAGAAAATTTTTGTATATTGATTGGGCTACAAAAGCAACAAAACTTATTGAACAACTAGTTACTTCCTATAAAATATGTGTGAGATATTTTATCAGTTCCTTTTTTTGTGTACGCTTCTTTTCCAGCCATACTACAGTGTTTTCATTTCAAAACGAACCACCCTAAATATCTTTAAAAAAAACACTCACCAAAAAAACAAAAACACGTCGATTTAGATATACGGGGAAGTTTAATTTCGTATTTGATAAAATTTTATCGGTCCCTCTAACCTCAGTTAACCTCACTTTGATATGTCAAATGGCAACCCCCATAGTGTGACACATCATTGTAAGCGGCATGAAATTTGCTATCCAACAGTACTAAGAAACTTTAAATCGATGGACGTAGAAGCGACTTAGAAGTAAAAATGGTGTTAATTACTTTATCGTGTTCAAATAATTTATTTTATCAAATGCTCAAAATGTGCGCCGTTATTGGCGAGACAAGCTTGTTTTGAATTTCCTCGCAGACTATTTTAGTGTGCATTCATTCCAATTATTATTTTTGTGTTACCTGCTACAGCAAAACAGCAATAGCAAGTTTTTAAGACGTTTAGGAACCAGTTAAATATTACTGTTAGGATTGTCATTTTGACATCGTTAGTTTAAAATTAAGAATCTTGATTTTAAAATGGTGTATACTCTAGCAGAGAGAATAGAAATAATTTTCCTATATGGGCTGAAGATCGATGCGCGGTAGAACCGCCAGAGTATTCAATGAGAGGCATCAAAATAAAAACGTGGGGCATAAATATGTAATGGAATTGGTGCGTAAGTTTGAAGAAACTGGATCTGTATGCAACAAGAAAAGTACTAATGAAAGGGTTTTAGACGAAGCACGCCAGGTTGAGGTACTAGGACAGTTCGCAATAGATCCGACGTTGTCTATTCCAAAAGTTTCTAAGCTGCAATTTTGAAAAAGAATAAGTTTTTTCCATACAAAATACAAATTCTTCATGAACTCAACGAAGACGATTATGATAGAAGAATAGAATTTTGCGAATCAATGTGCCAGCGAATTGACGAAAACCCTCATTTGATCAAAAATATCTGCTTTTCTGACGAATCAACTTTCTTCTTAAATGGAATTCTTAATAGACATAACTGCAGATATTGGGATAATGAAAATCCGCACATATTTCAGGAAGGACATACTCAATTTCCAGAGAAGATCAACGTTTGGGCAGGTATTATGGAAACGAAATTATCGGGCCATTCTTTCTGGAAGAAAATTTAACTGGGCAACGTATCTGAACCTTTGGAAAATGCGATATACCCTTCTATCGTCAATCTTTGGAAAATCAGGTGGATGAAAATGGTGCTATGGAACTCAGTGAAAATAATTTGCATTTCCAGCAAGATGGAGCCCCTCCCCACTATGCTTTAGCAGTTCGAGTGGCTCAATGAACAGTTTCAGGCACATGGATAGGCAGACGAGGTGCCATCGAATGGCCAGAACGGTCTCCAGACTTAACTCCTCTAGACTTTTTCCTCTGGGGTTATTTAAAAGTAAAGTGTACAAAACGCTACCTGCAAATATTCAAGAACTTAAATGTAGAATTACACTAGAATGCAGAGGTATTACCAGACAAACTTTCGCCAACGTTCGCGAAGAATTTCAAAACACTTTATTATTGTCTCGCCAATAACGGCGCACATTTTGAGCATTTGATAAAATAAATTATTTGAACACGATAAACTAATTAACACACATTTTTACTTCTAAGTCGCTTCGTCCATCGATTTAAAGTTTCTTGAGTACTGTTGGATAGCAAATTTCATGCCGCTTACGATGATGTGTCACACTATGGGGGCTGCCATTTGACATATCAAAGTGAGGTTAACTGGAGGTTAGGAGGTGACCGATAAAATTTTATCAAATACGAATTAAACTTCCCCCTGTATATCTAAATCGACGTGTTTCTTTGTTTTTGGTGAGTGTTTTTTTAAAGATATTTAGGGTGGTTCGTTTTGAAATGAAAGCACTGTATTTTCGTTATTTTTAGACTTTAATATGATCTGTAACGTAAAAAAATAACTAATAACTAAGCACTGTTTAGATCTTTGCGGCAACTGGATCGAGATTGCCTATGGTACCACTTCTGGAGCTGTTAGAGTGATAGTCCAACATCCAGAGACCGTGGGGCATGGGCCGCAACTTTTCCAAACCTTTACAGTGCATCAATGTAAAGTTACAAAGGTAGAGTTTTCTTTTTTTTTTGTCCAAATTAAAGGTTTCTCAACGATTGTTTATCTACCCAAAAGGTGGTTAGTTATTAGAATTATTTCTATGGAAAATAGGCCAAATTTGTTTTAATCATGATATTTTAATTTTTTTGTTGTATGATAAGAAAATTTTAATTAAGTAAATTTTTATTTTGGAGAATTAAAACTTGATTAAAAAATATATTTATAGTTTATTTAAATTATATTTTTTACAACATAACAAGAAAGGTAGCCTGGGTACCAGGCCACGAGGACCACCCAAGGAAGTTTAAAGGTGTATGGAAGCCCAATACTGTAGAACAAAATTGTCCAGGCGTGCAGCGCAGCGGGAAGAGGGGGGTTGGCCCCGCGGAATTTGCGCAATGAATAGTAGGTCAGGGCCGGATTTCCATAATTCTTTGTTACTATCTATAAAATTGACATCATCAAATGTCAAATTCCAACATTCACTGTTTTTTTTTTATTTTTGCACAAAATTGTTGGTTATTAAAGGATACTACTATAGAATATTTAAAATTATTGTGTAATATTAGATTTTATATCATCTGATATAATATGGAAAGAATAGATGGCGCCACTTTACTGCCTTCTATTTAAATGGTCGATTTTTTGGAAGTTTTGTATTTTTACCAAAAATCTTTGTAAATAAATAAAAACACGATTTTTTAAATTAAATTTCAAACATTGTATGATAGTATTATGTACTTATCACCAATTTTGTGATAAAAGAAGGGCAAGATAGTGTAAATGAGTTTAATCTAATCCTAAGATTCTGGTTGTACATTAAAAAGTGAAAATTTTTATAACTGCTTTTTAGGCATATACTTTTCACTAATAACAAACATTCATGAGACAGAATAACAGTGGTTAAAAATGTTTAGTAACCTTTGGTACCTGAGTATCCATTGTAACAGTATCCGTTAAATATTATGTGTGTACAGTATGTCGAGCTTAAAAAGTTGATAATGCAAGATTAAGAAACCAAAAATCTAATTTATTTTTTAAACAAATGGTATTGTCTCGAAAGTTGCCTCCTCTCCGATTTTGATCAAATTTGGTATACAGGGGTTTTTTGGGGCGCTGATTACAAATCTGAAAAAATATCTTTTCGGCAACGGTTCGTTTCCGAGATCTTCATCATCAAAGTTGAAAATTAAACTAACCTCATTTTCACTATATTCTCCCTTCTTTTTGTACACAATTCTTGAGTTTTACTCTAAAGTGGCACACGATATTTTATAAACACCTTTTAAAACCTTGTATTTTTATTTATTTTACATCTTTTTTCCATTAAATTGCGAACTTTTAAGTTCAAAGGCAGCAGCCATATTTGCTTAAAAAATAAAAGTGTAAAAAGGTGTAAAATAAACATAAAAAAAGTTTTTAAAAGGTGTTTGTGAAATATTGTGTGCCAATTTAGTGTAAAAATCAAGAATTTTGTGCAAAAAGAAGGAGGAATAGTGTAAATAAGGTTAGTTTGATTTTCAATTTTGATGATGAATATCTCGAAAACGAACATTGCCGAATTTTTAGATTTGTAATCAGCGCCTCAAAAACTACCAAAATTGTACTTCCTTTCATTCAATTAGAGGGACCTGTATATATTAAATTTGCCTGTCTGCAGTAATCAATAATTTTGATTCTTTAAAAGAGTGTACTAAAATGAAATTTCATAGGAAATAATGAAAAGTAAGGCAATCTTAACTATCTTTTAGATGATTTCCACAATGTTTGTGTATTTCTGTGGATTATTAAAGAATAATGTTTACATTTAGGAACTTTTATTCATTTAATAATTTAGTAGACTTTTAAGGATCAAAATTATTATTTTGAATAGCAAATTTGATATACACCTCTATTGAATGAGGTACAATTTTGGGGGTTTTTTCCTTTTTAAAAAATTCGGCAATTTTTTATTAATTAATAATTGCATACGTAAACCCAATAGTTTTTCCAATATTTCAATTTTTTCTAAACAAAAATTCTTATTTTTACACTTTGGGACACAATATTTACATAGCACCTTTAAAAATTTTTTAAGTTTAGATCACTCATATTTTTGAAAATTCTGCCGTTAAAATTTGAAGAAAAAACGTAAATAAATAAAAAGCAACGGAATTTTAATTAGATGTTTACAGGGTGTTAGAAATAAACAAATTATTTATCATTAAAAGAAAAATCTGATTTTAAATGGGTTAGATTTTAAATTTTTAACTTTGATGATGAAGATCTCGAAACGAAACGTTGCCGAAAATATTTTTCAGATTTGTAATCAGCGCCCCAAACCCTGTAATCAAATTTGATCAAAATCGAGAGAGGCAATTTTGAGACAAACCATTTGTTTAAAAATAAATTAGATTTTTGGTTTCTATCTTGCATTATCAACTTTTTAAGCTACATACTGTACACACATAATATTTAACAGATTTTGTTACAATGGATACTGGTACTAAAGGTTACTAAACATTTTTAACCACTGTTATTTGTTTATGAATGTTTGTTATTACTGAAAAGTATATGCCTAAAAAAGTTATAAAAATTTTCACTTTTAATGTAACCAGAATCTTAGGATTAGATTAAACTCATTTACACTATCTTGCCCTTCTTATCCAAATTGGTGATAAGTACATAAACTATCATACAATGTTTGAAATTTATTTTTAAAAAATCGTGTTTTTATTTATTTACAAAGATTTTTGGTAAAAATACAAAAAATTCCAAAAACATCGACCATTTAATAGAAAGGGAGTAAATCGCCATCTATTCCTTTTTCAATGATATAAAATCTAATATTACACAATAATTTTAAATATTCTATAGTAGTATTCTTTAATAACCAACAATTTTTTGTGAATAAAAAAACGTAATTTTGGGAAATTTGGCATTTGATGATGTCAACTTTATAGATAGTAACAAGAATTAACGGCCCATTCATTGCGCAAATTCCGCGGGGAATCCTATCCTTGCCCTACACGCCTGGACAAATTTTGTTAGGGGCTTCCATATATTTAAACTTCCTGAGTTTACTCGGACCTACTGAGCCACGGTCGTAAGGATAACGGTAGGTCAACTAACAGGACATTGCAAACTCAACAAGCACCTGGTGGGGATAGCCTGGTAGGTCTGCCAGGAGGCTAAGAAACAGCGTCATGTGTAGTGCCATCAACACTTGTAGGCTTAGGTTTACTAGGCTTGATGAGGAAAAGCCAAAACCAGCAAGATTTTGGAGTGGCCAGTGTCAAGACTCTGGAGTCTAGTTAAGAAGACGGGCCTGGACAAGGTACTCTAAAGAACGATAGGAGAAACCACAATAAATCTGGTAAGGTTGCAGTGGTGGAGGTCATTTTTGCCATCTTCGCTCAAATAATCTAACCTAATCTAACTATTAATACCATCATTTCATATTTTCTTTCTCTATTTTATAGGTCACGCTCTCTGAAAAATACCTGGTCTCCGTTTGCTCCGAATACAACCACGTCCGATCTTGGCGAGTCACCCGGTTCCGTGGCATGCTCAGTACCCAACCGGGTTCCGCTCCCGAAGCCTCGTTCAAAATAGTCGCTTTGGAGGCCGAGGCTCCCCCCGTCGGCCCCACCGGAGTACCTTTGGGAGGTGCGGTGAGCGGACTGGCGTCGGCGTCGATAGCTGGCAATGATTGCGGACCGTTTGGGGAGCAGGACGATGAGCAGGTACGTCACTCCCATAAGCGCCTATGTAATAAATGGTACACACCTGTAATGGCAGTCGCATAGGTATTTTACGAAATAACTAGGACTCGTAGTGGCAACACTGCAAACTGTATGTCATTGTGTTGATTTAGTCGATTTAGTTTTGTAAATAACGATGTGATGGGTTTTTGTCTCGTTGCCAGTTTATATTTTTGCAATAATTAATAGTTTTTGATTATCTTGCGTGATATTTTATGCATTTGTGCAGTCTCGCCAACCTAGATTTTTTCAGGTTTGCCAAAATCGCAAAGAAAAAATCCTTTTGTGGCTGACATCGCGTAAGTGTACTATTTTTAATTGGTAGTAAATATTCTAGTTTTTTTGTGACATCTTTAGCCGGTACATAGAGGGTGTTATGGAAATAGTGTAATATATTGAAATGGGCAACTTTTCAGACAGTGTAGAGTCACGATCAATAGTTTTTATTATACTTACCTGAAAATACTACATTTTTAACTGTGTATAAAATACAGTAAATATGACATTTTCAGAACAGCGCACGGAATTTTTTTTCCCAATCCCTCTTTCCGTGCGCTTATACAAAAATCCATCCATGGAAACTGTTCATAACAACGATTTATTTATTAATGACATATTTTATTTTCTGTCAGTGAAATTTATGCCATTTTCAAAAAATGAATTTAGATTTGGAAGAAAATCTGGATATTCCCGATATTATATTACAACAAGCGGCAGAAGTGAGTGCAGATTTATTACCAGTGAAATCCAGGTTGAGATATGAACATAAATATCACATTTTTACCGAATGGCGGACTCAGAAAAGAATCAAAATTGTGAGTGACGATATTCTCTTAGTTTATTTTTCTGAAAAAGCCAAATCTATGAAGTCATCCACCTTATGGAGTCGATTCTCCATGTTAAAGAGTTGTTTGGCAATCAATGAAAATACTCACAACCAATATCCAAAAACTATCGCTTTTTTGAAACGACAAGCTGTAGGATATGCACCAAAGAAATTCAAGGTTCTTACATCAGAACAAGTAACCAAATTTTTATGTGAAGCTTCAGATGGACAATATCTACTAGCAAAAGTAATTTTAGTGTTTGGCATCTTCGACGCATGCCGCAGAGATGATTTAATACGTTTGAGTTTAGATGATGTGGAAGATAATGGGCGTTTCCTTGTCGTGTTCTTACGAGATGGAAAAACTCACAGGTCAAGAAGTTTTACCATTACCAATGAAAATTGCAAATTTAATCCCTGTACACTTTACCGTAAATACGCAGATCTCCGCCCTAAAAATATGGAGAGTAGAAGATTGTTTGTTGCATACCGAAACCAAAGATGTTACGCTCAACATGTTGGGTACCATACTATCAGTGGTATTCCAAAACTTGTTGCAAAATACTTAAAACTAAAAAATTACGAAGAATATACCGGACATGGGCTAAGGCGTGCTTCGGCTACCATATATACCGACAGCAGCGTTGCCGATCTATGGGGAATTTCCCCAATCGTGGGGAATTTTATAAATATGCGGGGACAAATTGGGGAATAAAATTTATAGGGAATCGAGCCATCGATATTTTTTAAATAAAATAACTTCCGAAATAATTTAAACCTGTATAATTTATAAATGATTTTTATTTGTTTTGTAATATTTTAATTATATTTAAATAAAATTAATAATGTGTATTACCATCTTTATTTTATTTCTCTAAAGAGTATTATTATTTTTCGTTAAATTTAGTTTCAAAATAAAGTTTAATTTAAATTATCGCGCTATTATAGAGAATGGTAAATGAGTAGGGATTTTTTTAATTACTAATGAGGAATGTGATAATTTAATTCTGCATGTGGGAATGTGAGCTGAACGCTGCCGGCATGAGAGCTGGATCGATTCATTTTGAAATTGTTTCAGCCCGCGGTGGTACTTGAGTGTTGAGAAGAGGTGGTTCCAAAAGTAGCACCGGTCCAAATATTTTTATGTGGCTTTTTTATGACCTAGGACGATCGTCTAAAAATTTCAGACCGGTTTGAGAGTTAGATCAATTCGTTTTGAATTTTTAGGTAGTTATGTAGATTTTGTGTTCAGCCTACTTTGTGTTATAGGTGCCTTGGTTATATTAGTTTGCAGACATATTCGGTGTGACTTACGTATTAAATTATTTCCATAAAACCCTATATGATCCGGTTTGGCTTTATTAAATTGTGGTTTTAAGGTGTTTTTTTTTTATTTCTTTCTCAGGTATTTGTTCAAAAAGTTGTTCCTGATGCTGACCAGTTGTTTGTGAGATTGGCAAGTAATGGGAAAAGGTGAGGAAAGTTTTTTATTTTTTTTTAAGCAAAAATCTAGTAATAACCAGTTTTTTATTAATATTTTTTTAAAATTTAAAATGGGCTTTTTAAACAAAAATCCAGTATTAATCTTATACTTTCTGTCCAGTTCTTCCAAACTGTATACTCAATAATTAATTTTTAGGGTGTGTGTTATTAAAGCGGTAGATGGCAGCAATGTAAGCGCGTTCTGCGTCCACGAGTGCGAAGGTTCCAGTCGCATGGGTTCCAGACCGAGGAGATTTATATTCACCGGTCATTCGAACGGGTCTATCCAGATGTGGGACCTTACTACTGCATTAGATCTCTGTTATAAGACTGATATAGGTAAGAAATATACAGGGCGATTGTTGGTTGATGGTACCTTAGACGTTTATGGAAAACGGGACATAGGATTTTTTGAAAATTTGGCAACATGAGCAATTGCTTCTGGTCTATTGATTTAAAATATTTTCAACAACGCGACGTTGCCGCTTATACCAAAAAGTAATAGGAAGTTTGATATTTTAAATTATATATTATTGCCTTTTTCGCCGGTATTGCTTGTATATATATATATATATATATATATATATATATATATATATATATATATATATATATATATATATATATATATATATATATATATATATATATATATATATATATATATATATATATATATATATATATAAAGGGTGGCGCAGTGGGTATTGACGGTTTTTAGAGTGCCATTATGAATATTCTAATGAAATGACCAAGGTCAAAAGCATATATTTTGATTAGACATATAATGCAGTTTTACAACAAAAATTATCTTTTGAAAATAATGCTTTTTAAATGGCCACCTCGTTTTTCTAAACATTCCTGAAGTTGTGATTGAAACTTCTCTATAACTCGTAGCAACATATCCTGGTTTATTACTTTGATTTCTCGAGTAATGTTGTTAAAGTTTGTAGCGTTTGAGTTCGAAAACCTTAGCCTTTAAATATCCCCATAAGAAAATATCAGGGCTGGTCAAATATGGTAATCTCGGCGGCCAGTTAAAATCGCCATAACGGGATATAAGTCGACCAGGGAACATGTTTCTTAGAGCAGCCATGTAAATTAGCGCAGTATGGCTTTTGGAAGAAGAAGAAGAAAATGGAGGTTGTTTATTAGCCCAGAACCGAAAATTTTGTTTATTCACAAATCCTGATAAATGGAAATGCGCCTCATCAGACATTACTAAATTATTTTAAACTGTCATTGCACCTCAATAACGGACTCCGACCGGTAATACGCCCTAATGCAAAAGCTGCGTTGATTGACTGGCCACGTATACGTGGCTACAAAACTGCATTCCATGCGGAATATTTTAAGCGGTTAAATGTCCCCTCCACTTTACTCATATTCGGACAGTGGCATCTCAAAAATCGTCAATACCCATTGCGCCACCCTGTATATATATATATATATATATATATATATATATATATATATATATATATATATACACCGTGTTCAAAGTTAAGTCGGCACTATTGCTAACTTTTTTATTTTCAAAGATACACGTGAGGTTAAATTAGCAAAGTTGTGTACATTTTTGCGCTAATTACAATGACACTAATAAAAAAAATAAATGAACATCAGAATTACGAGGTATTCACAAAAATATACTTTTTTAATGCAGCATCCTGTATTTGTTACCTTCATTCGATAGAGAATATATTTTCTATACAATTAGTTATTTGCATTTTTTTTTCTAAAATGAGAAATAGTAGAGTTATTTCAAATTAAATCGCATTTTTATTATCGCAGTACGCTATGAAAGAAACCAAATTTAAATAAAGTCCGCCATAAAGGATATAATTTGTTAACCTTCTAATTACTTGGGTAAACAATAAACATCGTAGTTTCACTTTTTTTTTAATACCGAGATATAAGTAAGTAACATTAATAAAATACATTATGCTAATAATGGCTTTATTGACATCATCCAAAAAGTCCTCCAGCACATTTCTTAATAAATTTAGATATAGTTCGCCTGTTAAAAATCCTTTATAAAACACAGGTCCAACAATCTTTAATCCAATGAGGCAGCATTTACAAACCATTGGCAAATATTTATATTTCTTTCATAATCACCTGGCATCAAAGTTTGTGTGGGTCTGTATTTGTAGGGTACATAATTATGTTTTTTTTCTAAATTTTATGAATGGTTCCTTAGCATAGATCAAGATCTTACCTACAGTCTCTTGTGGAATTTTTACGATACACTTTAAAATATGCCACAAAATTAATTTCTGTTTGTTGATAAATTATAAAGGTTTTCTTATTTCTACGCTTAAGAAAAACATATAAACAACAAAAAATATATATTTTTTGGTATATTCCTTTCTGGAAATAGTTTCACTCTAAAGCCCGATGCTAATTTTTTTGGCAAATTATGTAGCATTCTATCATATAAAACTTCCCCAAATGACAACATTTTAAACAACAGTAGCATAAATGAACTGCTGCTCTATGATTTACTAGTTGTGGTTAGTTGTGTCATAGCATACTACGATAATTTGTACAAAGAATACGATTTTTAGAATTTCATGGCTGCCTGCGTCCAGTTATGGAAAAATACATTTAAATTGAAATAACTCCGCTATTTCTCATTTTAGGAAAAAAATGTAAATAACTAATTGTATACAAAAATACATTATCTATTAAATGGACGTAACAAATACTGGGTGTTGCATTTAAAAAATATATATTCTTGTAAATAACTCGTAAATATGATATTTTTTATTTTTTTATTATCATCATCGTAATCAGCGTAAAAATGTACACAACTATGCTAATTTAACCTAACTTGTATCTTTTATAATAAAAAATTTAGCAATAGTGTTAGCAATATATATATATATATATATATATATATATATATATATATATATATATATATATATTTTTTTATTTTTAGAAAAAACCGACGGTGGACCGAGCCCCGCGGAACTCCTGCGCATGCTCGACCAGTGCGATATAAGCAACAGCCTATGCTCGACCCCCTGCATGTCTCCCTGTCCCTCTCTCGCGGCGGCTGCTCGCTGAAGGCGAGCAACGTCGCGTTTCTGAACCAGCAACTGCACAATGACAGCGACAGGAGCAGCAGTTCGACTTGATGCGACATATCGCTTATAGTAAGATGGTAATTCTGAAAAAATCTGTTTATTTCTTGCCACTGTTCGTGTTAATGCATCAACTCAAACATTTAGTATTTAAGTATTTTGATATATTTAGGGTGATATTTATGCAAAGTGAAATATTTACTATATCATGAGACAGATTGTCTGTTTGTTAAATAAATTAGGCTACACCTACATTGGATCCGTATTTCTCCCGATCCGACGTCGGGCGACCGTCGGACGATGTCGGATTGAAAACAAACTTAAAGTTTTAATGCGTAGTGCCTACACTGGAGTAGGAAGCCCAAACCGACAATGACCGATTATGCCCGACATCGGACTGACTACTTCTTCCTACCAAGCGTGTTTGATTTCATTCCGATTTTACAATCCGATAGAACGAAAAATGGTTATTTTTCTTTGGGGCTGATACATTCTCTGAAGTTAGATTGTCAAATTATGTTGTCTTTTTACCCCTTGAATTTATCAGGGTATTTAGGTAAAGTTTGGAAAGTTTTATTAAACTCTCCTGAAAATCTGTCGTCGATAAATTTATTTACCCATATATACGGTTTGTTTTACATTTTTTAAGAACGTTGTTCTTTAACAACAGCCAACACATAAAATCTTTATAAGAACTCATGTAGGCACTCATGTCGGGCGACGTCGGTTAAGAAAATCGGTCTACATCGGATCGGGAGAAATACGGATCCAATGTAGGTGTAGCCTTAGCCGCAGGTTGCTCGAAACATTTAACGGGTAATTTAGTCTGATATCTGACAATAACTGTCTGGCAACATTAGGTCTGTTTGTTATGAAGTTTAGAGTAGGTGAGTGTAGGAATAAAAAGTGGAACTAAGTGTAAATAAGTTCCGATTTGATTTTTATAAAAAACGCGTTTTAGACTTATTTGAGAAATTAAAAATGGCTTTATGGTTATGATTATAAACAAACAACTTTAAGTCTTGTATTAAACATGCATCTAACTTCACTACTTCGAGAGCGTAATTATAGTTGGATCATTTTTAAAATGAAAATTCGACGCCCATTGAAAAGAAAAAAAAAACATAAAAAGTAGCAAAAAAGATTTGGTTTGAACTGCGGCTGCCTTTGCTTTTTATAATGTGCCGCTTCCCGCACGTGTTGGTAATAATAGACCATATAAAAAGCAAAGGCGACCGACAATAAAAATTATACCTTTTTGCTACTTTTTATGTTTTTTAAAGGGCACCGAATTTTCATTTTAAAAATGATCCAACTATAAGTGAAAACTAGTTTACACCAGAATTCATACCAAACACCTAGTCCTAAATTACACTGACGATAACAAATGGTTTAAATTTAAATTTTGATAAGTGTGAATTAACTGTTTTATCTAAAGATCATTCCAATATACTATCAAATTTTTTAAGTGTTGTTCCTAATCTGTCAGTAATTCCCATTTCAAATTTTAATTTATTAGGAAGTGCTTTTTCGTCAAATGAAATTGAATACTCAATTAATAAAAAGACAGAATTTTTAAAATCTCTTAGTACCAAATTAAAATTTATAGACTCACATATTTCCTATTATTTACTAAAATATTCCTTTGCCATACCTCGAATGTCTTATTTGTTAAGATGTTCACCTTGTTGGAAATCTCCAGAATTACGTTGTAATTTTTAGTTCAAGACATAACAAATTGTGATATTAAATTAAATTCTTGGTTACAAAGCACTCTTCCAGTAAAATTTGGAGGTCTTGGAATAAGAGATACATCCACCCTGTCTATTTCTGCCTTTTTAGGTTCAATCAATGACGTGTCAGGTTTACTTTCCAAAATTTTACCTTCCTATATTCTTGCGACAGTAGATAATGATTTTAGCAATTGTTTTGTAAGATGGTTATCTGTTTGCAATCTTCAAAATCAACCACAAGAATTACCAAAAAAACAGAAAGATTTTGACTTTTTAATTTGCCAAGCTCGTCACAAATATATTTCAAACATGTGCCAGACAAGTGAAGATAAGGCACGTCCACTTGCTCTTCAGGCCCCTGAAAGTAATGCTTGGATTAACGCACTTCCATCTTCGTCCTTGGGAAACTTGTTAGATAACAAAACATTCCATATTTCCATCGCTCTCAGACTTGGTCTGCCTGTGTGTGGAGAGCACACCTGCGTTTGCGGCAAAAATGCTGATATTTATGGCCTACATGGCGTTCTTCTAGACACAGTCAGATAAATGACATTATCAAAAGAGCTCTGATTTTAGCTGAAAATCCTTCTGTGTTAGAGCCTCTTGGTGTTTGCAGAAGCGATCGAAAACGTGTAGATGGAATGACCTAATTCCCTGGAAATATGAAAACAATTACTTTGGGACGCTACTTGCAGCCATACACTTGCAAAATCCTATCTGGACAAAACTTCTAATTTTGTAGGTGCGGCTGCTCGTATTGCCGAGACAGAGAACATTTAAAATATAAAGAGTTTGAAGACCGCTTTATCTTTATTTCTTTTGCTGTAGAAACTTTTGGTCCTTTGGGTGATGAGGCTAAGGGTTTTATAAATGAAATTTGCAAAAAAATTACATGCAAAAATCTCAAACTATCATTATCCAAAGAATTGGTTTAGCTGTGCAACGGGATAATGCAGCATCGGTACTAGGAACAATCCAGGAAGACCTAGGACTTGATGAAGTTTATAATTTTTAAATATGAATTAAGTTATTTATTTAATTTTAGAATATTGTTATTTGGTATGTAGTGAATTATTATTAATATATGTAATGACACTCGTAAAAAAAAAAAAAAAAAAAATAACGGATAAACTGCTAAGCACTGCAAGTGTATAGATGCACATAAGTATTTTTTTTAGGGGGTTGAAATTTAAAAAATTACTATAGAAAATGGGTAAGAAGTACAAAATGAACCAAATTTTGTTCAAATAACAAATCTTTTAAAAGAATTAGACAATTAAAACCCAGGTTAAAATGTGTAACGGTTTATTGACAAAAAAGTGTAAAATAAAGTACTCTATTTCTGGATAACAATCAGACCTATTATCTAAAATTGTTTATGCACAGGGTGTCCCAATTTTAAGTCTCATCATTGGAATTCCGAAAACTTAAAGATATAAGAGATTGGTTAAACAGAGGCAAAGTTGCGCAAATTAATGCTGATCAAAATGCCACCTTGAAAGTTTAAACAATTTTAATACGTCTGAACACTTTTGAAAAATACTTAATATTCACGATTTTATTTTTATTTTTTATGACTCCATATAAATAGATGTAACAAAATAAATTTTACATTTCCATTGCCACTTTTTCTGTTCTATAAGATAGTGTTGTTAGATTTACACATCGACGTTCGTCTTTGAGCTGCCATCATCAACTTTGTTTTTTTAAATAAGGCCCTGGATTTTTTATTATAGATTTTTAGAGCTTCTAAGATCCCAAAACATCGCACTTATTCGAGAAATTTATATTAATATGGTAATTTTCATAAGAAATTATGAATTAGGGAGAGAAGATAATAGATTTTTGGTAGGATCTTATTAAGACAACAATAAAATAATTTTTCCGAAAAAGTGCGATGCATCATTTGATTTGGAATCTTAAAAACTCTTCAAATCTATAATAAAAAATCCAGGACCGTATTAAAAAAAAGTTGATAATGGCAGCTCAATGACGAAACGTAGGTGTGTAAATCTGATAACACTGTCTTGTAAAACAGAAAAAGTAGCAATG
This sequence comes from Listronotus oregonensis, assembly GCA_019359885.1. Classification (NCBI taxonomy): domain Eukaryota; kingdom Metazoa; phylum Arthropoda; class Insecta; order Coleoptera; family Curculionidae; genus Listronotus; species Listronotus oregonensis. The sequence continues at coordinate 14,814 of JAHBCN010010342.1, read as the reverse complement.
AGAATATAAAATTTATTTTGTTATATCTACTCAAATGGATTTATAAAAAATAAAAATGAAATCGCGAATATTCGGATTTTTTCCAAACATCTTTGGAAGTATCTGAAATATTTAAACTTTTAAGGTGGCATTTGGATCAGCCAGATTTAATATTGTCTTTTATAGATGCTTATTTATTATTTTTCACTTTCTTTTCAAACCAGATCAAATACATTTTTTTTCTTTTAAATTAATAAGTCATTTACCATGATAAGTCCGTGAAATGTTTCAAGCAACCATCCCGTATGGGACTTCATTTCACTGGCGAAGCTAGGATTTTCATTTTTTTTTATCTAAGAAGTGAGACATGGGACCTACACCAAATATATACCAGATGCTTAAGGAGAACACTTTGGTAAAAAAAGGTTTACTTTGGAAATTTGCGAAAAAAATTTGATATCTTAACACCCTCCCCCCACACAGAGAAAATCAGTTTCAAAAGCAAATCCTCCATTTGTATTTTTTTTCGGTAAAATTTTATCGTCAAATCCCAAATCACGCAAAAATATCTCTATCATCAAAAATCAACTTTTTTTCGCAAATTTTAAAATAAAAATTTTCTTGACCAAGTGTCTTGGGCATCTGGTATATATTTGGTATGGTACCCACGTCTCACTTTTTAAATTAAAAAAAAAATGAAAATTCTAGGTACGCTCCTGCTTCATTTATTGTTTAAATTGTTGTTTAGTTTGAAATAAATATAATAAGTTTATTGTTTTTCATATTGCTATATTTAAATAAATGTTTTCGATTTTAATTTCACGATCTTATTATTTACGTATTTAAAAAAAATCTTTGTGCTTGCCAAGATTAGACTGCTTCACACGGGATCTATACCCTGGAACCAGGACCATCTGGGAGGGCACCCACCGAAGGCGCACGGCATTGTGTCGGGCCAAGTTCTGGTCTGAGAGCACACAGTGTGTATATTACACAAAACGTTTTACCTTGTTTTTCCCCTATTATAAGTTCGTTATCGTTCGACATAAAGGTATAAGATTGTAAATTCACACAAGTAACTTCTATCCAAAAATATCGGCTTTTTTAAGTCTGGGATCTAAAATTAGACGGACACTGCTCTAAAGAATTAGCCAATATAATTCCTTTTCTATCTGCTTCCAATAGGGCAACAGTGTATTTACAGGGTGATTTGAAGATAATAAAAATGCTGCTGCTTGTAATTTGTAAAACATTTACGTTTATTTTGGGTCTTAAAAAATAAATTAACTATTTACATTTAAAGAAAGTGACGAATCTCCGTAGAAATCGATATTGATCAGTCTTCTATAAATACAAAAATTTACAACACATAAACTGCACCAGAAACCTCAGGTGCACGATTTTTATTTATTTACTGATTTTCGTCTTTGCCTGAATCGTGTAATCCCAAAATAAAAATAGGTTTTTTTCTTACTCTTTTATACAGGGTGTCCGGAAAAATGTGAAAGATCTTTTGAATATGAAAAATACAAATACTACAAGTTCATATAAACTTTCATGATCATGTATTATTAAATACTTTGGACAAACCTTTAACTGCTCACTTAAAATTTAGTACTCTTCATTCACGTCGCTAATCTTAAGCGTTTTCGAAAAAACGTCACTTTATTAACACTTAGTTGTGTATCGTTAACATACTAGTAAAGTTAAAATTTTAATTAAAAACTTCGTGAGAGGGTTTAACATGGCCTCCGTGAAGTCTGATACACTTGCTTTTTTTTATCATAAGGTTAGTTGAAGGTTGAACATTTGATAGGAACAGAGATGTATCTTTTATTGAAATACGCCAAATACATGATGTAATAAAATGATGTTTCTTCGAAAACGGTTAGGATTAGCGACATAAATGAAGAGTACTTAATCTTAGTTTAGAATTAAAGGTTTGTGAAAAATGTTGTCCAGAGTTCTTATCAATAGAGGGCGTAAAAATGAGTTTCATAGCGAGTCTTACGTGGTATTACATGTTATTAAAATAAAATATATACCTGGTGGTTTGAGTCTAAAAATCTTAATTTCATCAAAGCCCTTTAGGAGTCAATATGTTCGAAGCTGAGGTCTATAAGTAAAAAAATTATATGTATTATATTTTATATCCGGGTGATTTTCCACATTTCCGGACATCCTGTATAAGTACAAAGTCATTCAACGAGGACTAAAGAGGGTGATATTTGTGGCTTTTCTCGTATTTAAAAAATAATGTGAAATAGCTACATTGTGTATTTTTCAAAAAAAGAAAGAATTTCAAAAAATACTTAGAAAAAATTTGATAATTGAAATAAAAAAGCTACGACATAAAATTAACACTTTCTTCAGTACTTTTTGGGATATGGACTAAATATGTGTACCGTGTGGTGTCGAAGAGAAAACGTCTGAACATCTTAGTCAAATTCTAATGCATATAAGAAAATCCAAATGACCGAAACCAAAATCTAAACGTTTAGAACAAAATCTTAAGATATTTACAAAAAAAAATGACCACACATTTAAAAAAAGAACAAAATTACTACCCATTTACAAAAAAAATCCAGTTTTACTTAAAACTAAAAATTACGAAATGAAAAGTAATTTAAAAACAAATTGACATAAAAATAGTTATTTACATTACAAGATGCGAAAGTTTACTTTTTGGTGTGAGGTGGTTTTTAAATGGCCGAGGCGAAGCCGAGGCTATTTAAAACCTCCGAACACTTGAAAGCCTTTCGCATCGTGTAATGTATTATATTTTTCTGCTACTGTTCTATGTATCGCATAATTTAATAATAATTAACATCATGTTTTTAAAAGAAATATCAGAGATTTTGAAATTTTATCTGTTAAAAATTAATCCATAGCAACACATTTATTGTTGACATTGTCTGTCATCAGCACTTGTCAGATTTTGAATTATTGTTAATTTAGTATAAATCCATTCCCATTTTAAAATGTTAAATGAATATGAAAATGGCATCAGGCAGCTGACCTTGCGTTCCCCACTTGTGCCAGACAAATCTATAGAGAGGTACCATCAAACATATAAATCGTTTTCTGAATGGCTTGCTACAAAAAATGTGGGGCGGATTGACGAGAATGTGATGTTGGCGTATTTTCCAGAAAAAACCGAGTCTTTATCACCACCAACCCTCTGGTCTGTATATTCCATGCTCAAGTTAACAATTTCCGTAAACAAAAATCAAGATATTTCGGAGTTCAAGAAACTAGTTGCTTTTATTAAAAGGAAAAACGATCTTATGAAGCAAAAAAGTCAAAAATTTTTAAAAAAGAAGAAATCATAAAGTTTTTACTTAACGCGCCTGATCAAAGTTACTTAGCAATGAAAGTAATACAGACGAAATATACAGAATGAAGTAGTAAAAATAGTGGAGTCTAAAAATAAAGTTAAAAGAAACTTTGTAGTAACCAACGATGAAGGCTCAGTTCCTTATGTCAGATTTCTACAGGAATATATTAAGCTGAGACCAAGGAATGCTCTAGATGAGCGTTTATTGTATCGTTATGAAAGAGGTAAATGTGTTAATCAAGTAATTGGAAAGCACACTATTTCAAATGTACCTAAAGAAATTGCGAAGTTTTTGAAGCTTGAAGACATCAGTAGATACACTGGCCATTCTTTTAGAAGAACGTCAACTACGTTCCTTGCCAATGCTTCGGATGTCGATATTTTGGACTTAAAAGGCATGGAGCTTGGAAGTCTTCTTCTGTTGCGGAGGGATATATTGCTGAATCCTATAGTAATAAGGTGGAAATTTCAAAGAAGATTTTCACGAAATTCTACAATATTTCCTCTAATGAAGTACCTAACAGTGAAAAATATGAATATTAACGTAGTTAAAGGTGATAACGATACCCCAACAACAAATTTAAAAACTGTTAATTCAAGTATTATTCCTCCAATTTCTTTTGCTAATTGTTCAAATTGCACAATTACTTTTAATGTTAATACCTAACCTAGTTTTTTAAAATATTTTGTCATAAATTAGTTACTTTTTATAAATAAATCCTAATATTTCCCACAAGCATATTTTCTTTTTTTTACTCTTACTTTTTTGTCCAGGCGCTGAAAATATAGGCGTGTTGTTAAATTCATCGATGAATCGTGCGCACTAATCGCTGTTTCATCAAGCCGTTTTTAAATTAATTGATGGAAAAGCGCTAAAGAAAGATGGCCGTTGTTTTAGTATTATATGGACAAGGATAAAACTAGCGGTAATCTAGTGTGACGTCACGATAGATTTCAGCGCTAAACCATCTGATGAATTTAACAACACGCCTTATTACTTTCGTAGCTAGCAACGCTTAGCAACCAGGTAACACGAAGGTTCTCTTTCGTTATCATTCGCGTTGCTAGGACCACAAAGTTTTCTTATTTATACAGTAGTAGAAAAAAATTAATAATTAAGAAATAATATGCTTTATATATACACTAAACTAACCAACGTAGGCGCGAAACAAATTAGAAGCCTAAAACTTTTTCTGAGGTCGGTGCCAGCACTTAAGAAGAGTACCTAACAAATATATAACAAAAAAAAAGTTATTAAGTAAAATGTTTTCTCCACTCTATTTTGTATGGGATATTTAATGTCCGTTTTAATTAAGCTTTATATTCGATGGCTTTGGTGGCACCGACCTCAAAAAAATTGTAGGCCTCTAATTTGTTTCATACCTACTTCTAATTTCATTTTTTTTTTGATAGTTTAGTGTATATGCAAAAAATATTATTTCATATTTTGAGTATTTTTTTGTATTTGCTTCAAAAAAGGCTATTTTACGGACTCATTTCAGTCCGTAAAATGATTTGTTTTCGGACTCGGTCCAAATAAGTCGTCATGGCATCTTATTTCAATACAAGAATTAAATACCAACATTTTTTAAATTTTGACAGTTTTCAAAAATTGTCTGGGGTTGCTAAACGAAAAATCATACATAATAAAAAGTTTAAATTTTTTTTTGGAAAATAAATAAAAAAAATTTGTTTGTAACACAAACCAAAATCAGTTTTTTGGGTCTCATCTGCTATTTCGGATTTGTCTTCGCCTCGTCTGTAAACAGCAACGATTCGTCTCAAAAAACTTGATTTTAGGCACTTGTTACAAAAAAAAACTATTTGAATTTTTTTACTTAAGTTTAAGCAAAGCCACATTTAGCCCACACATAGCTCTGTTGAATGAATTCTGTAAAACATTAATTTTAAATAAAAAAATCAGTGACCCCAGTTAAACCAGGCAGTGATCATTACTACTAATAATTTACTAATTTTTTTAAACTTTACTTAACGGTATATCACTACTTTACGATAAAGAAAAAACAACTACCGTTGACTTTCACTAATTAAATAAAACACTATATGCATATGATGCAGATATGTTTAGCTGCTCTGTAGCTTTCTCAATGCAAATGAAAATCTTAGTTTACACTTGGCCTATCCTAAATACATTAATGTCATGAAAAAAGCATATTAAATAATGGTGAGCTATTGGTTTTCAACTGATCATTTAGAATATAGACTGTATTTTTATATCTATTAATTTTTAAAGATTCAAGTAATGACAGTTTTTTGCCTTTGTCCGATATATCTAAAATTTTAAAATTTTCATTCAATTGATGATTACTTTTGGAAAGCTAAAAAACAAACCAGTTTAATGAAAAATTTTACATATATCGACAATCCATATCGTTCTTTTACATACCCAAAGCTCTCGATCAGGTCTGGCATGACGGGCTTCTTAACAAACTTCCTTCTTACGGTCTTCCACCAAAGCTTTGCTCTTGGCTTCCAGTTTCCTTTCTAATCGACGTACATCAGTTACTGTAGATGGTCATTCTTTCAGCTTCTACCAAATTAATGCTGGGGTGCACCAGGGCTCAGTGCTGGGACCCACGCTGTTTCTTTCACATTAACGATCTTTTTCTTCCACGATCAATTCCATTCATAGTTTTGCTGACGATAGAACCCTCCACTCTAGTATTCAATTTCTTAAGCCACCATGTAATTCTAATTTGGAAAACAGGCGCAGGTCAATGCAGATATCTCTTTCACAAGACCTCAAACTTATCTTGGATTGGGGCGCAAAATATCTTGTTCAGGTTAATGCCTCGAAAACAGTCATGTTCGCTGTCGCGGAAAAAGTCTGCCAATGCTCATCCGTTACGTATGAGCGGCCAAGCTCTGCAGAAAAAGAGTCGTTTAATCTTGTCGGCGTTACTTTTGAGAATAACCTCAACTGGCACAAGCACATTACATCCATAGCCTCGGCAGCTTCAAAAAAGCTTGGATCCCTTTTTCGAGCCAGAAACAGCGTTATTTATTTTTATGTAAACTCTATTATCCAAATCAACTCAAAAATTGTTTATTCTAAGGGCCCCCTACAACACTTAGAAATTCTGATTTCCATTCAAAAAGACCGTTCTCTTATTAATGATCCACGCTCGAAGGCTTCTTTTTGCCCACTTCAGCTTAAGATCTGTTTTTTCTATTTTACCCGTCAAAACTTCAAAAATTTCCAAGAACCGGTAGTGATCAGGCATTAACACCAAACCATTTTTTTAAGTTAAGTTGGAAACCCTCCCAAGCCCCAAAAAAATTTAGAAAAAATCTGGCCCTAGAAACCTTAATGAAATTTATAAAAACACAGGATTGCTATTTTTAAATAATCAAATTTAATCTTCCCAGCCCGTTTAAAAATGTAATGTTCTCGAAAGAAGTAACAGAAAGCGAAAGGGGCAAGATTGGTGCCAAAAAAAAGCCCAAACTAAAATCAAAAAACAAGTGCCATTATTACAATTTTTTGAAATTTTTTAACCCCCAAACTTTAGTAGAAAAATTTTTAGTTTTTGGAGGGGGCATTTGATTAAAAACAAACTGGGAGTAGAAAAAGCTGGAAAATTAGTGTTTCTATTAAAATATTATAATGAAAATGCAATTTATATTTGTATTTATTTTACGAAAAATGTAAATTAATAAGTTAATTTGTTTAAATTTAATTAAATACTTGTAAATACCTGTTTTTTTTTCTTAAATCTTACTTTGATTTACATTTCGATTTTAATTAAAAAAATCGCCTAATTTAAATCATGATTTTAATTATGATTTAAATAAATTGATTTAAATCAGGCCAACCCTGTCAGAAAGTATTTCTCTTCTTTCAATCTGTATATTTGAAAAAAATCCCAAATCAGCCCTTTTTAGAATATTGTTTTATGCGGGAAAACGTCCCCTACAACACTTGCATTGGGGCTCCTTTAAAAAAAAGACCCGTTCGTCTTATTATTGACCCCATGCTTACAAAAGGTTTCCCCTTTTCTTCCCATCGAGCTGGGGGCCCCTCGCTCTTCTATAGGTATTTTCACAGCTTCGCTCAGAGGGTTGGCCCCAAAAATTCTTCTCGGCAGATGCCCAGCAAAGCAACACGTAGTGCCCTTTTTAATGCACCTTTTTTAAAGTTCAGTTGAGGCCCCAAATTCCCCCGTTTTTTCCCCGTTCCTTCACCTAAGTGTCAAGACTATAAACCTCCGCCCGCAAAATTTTTTTCCTTCCCTCCCAATTAAATTTTAAGTCCCGTGTGAAGAACTACACTTAAGACACCCACGGTACGTTAGTACTTAGGCATCAACCTTCGTGGACTGTCCCAAGATAAAAAAAAAAATCATCAAGACTTGAATCTCTAGAAATTAATAAATATAAAAATACAGACTATATTCCAAATAATCAGTTGGAAACCAATAGCTCACCATTGTTAAATATGTTAATTTTATGCTTTGAATATAAAGACTGTCTAAAATGTCTTTATATTCAAAGATTTTATGACACTACTGGCATGATTTTATTAGGCAACCTGTCAAAATCTGACATTTCGTTTAACATTCTAAACCGTTCCAATAACACTAGAATCTTGGACTTCCATTGTCTTTATTTGGTAATTGTTACACAACGTTTCGGTTAGTTATGTATCTCCAACGTTTTCAAGTGATAACTAAAAACTATTCCTAAAAGCTACGACTTATATACTATCCCTTGTTCACGAAGCTTGACCGACTTTTCACGGTCACCCGGCTGCCAGATATTCAAATATCATGTAGGCTTGCTAAATACATTTTTGTTGTTTAAAATTATTACAGCTTCTTTGAATTTTCTTTTCTTCCAGTGGGTTTCTTTATAAATGGTTTTTGCTTCCGACCATTGTATGCGGTGTTGTTTTGACCAAGCGTGTTTAGCAATTCTGACTTCGACGTTTCACCTCGTTCCGTATGTTTTTTCCGATGTATACCTCACCACATTCACAGGGAATTTGGTAGATACAGTCTTTATTTGAAACATTGTAGTTTGGTCTCGTCTTAGTAAGAATACTTCTTAGAGTAGTTTGGGATTTAAATGCCGTTTTAATATTATACTTATTCGCGTTCTGCGAATCTTTTCCAAAACCCGGGGGTTTTTTTAAGGGAAATTGATTTTTCTTTTTTTATTTTATATTTTTCCGTTTTTTTCCTTTTTTAGCCCTCCCCGGGCGGGGTTCCCCGTTTCAAAAAGTTTTTTATTTTTTAACCCTTTTCCTCTTGTAGGGGATTCCTAGGGGTTACTGGTACCCCCCCACTTTTATAAAAAGTATTTATCCCCATTTCTACATTTTTGAGAATGTCAACAAAAGCTAGAGTTTTTAACGAAAGATGGAGACTTACCGACCAGGGGTTTTAAATTTAAAGGTCTAAAAGGTGTTTTGCCAGTGCAGTCGTGGGTGCGTTTCTAGAACTGGTGATGGGCCTTAAGGGTATGTTGTCCTTGTGTATCTTCGGTAGTCCAGAGAGATGAGGAGGTTTACTGTTATGTGGAGTTAAAGTTTTTCTTGTTTCATCGGTCAGAAAGTTTAACTACTCTAAGAAGTATTCTTACTAAGACGAGACCAAACAACAATGTTTCAAATAAAGACTGTATCTACCAAATTCCCTGTGAAGGGAAACAAAGAGACCACTTGAAGTTAGAGTAAAAGAACACAAAAAACATACGGAACGAGGTGAAACGTCGAAGTCAGGGATTGTCGAACACGCTTGGTCAAAACAACACCGCATACAATGGTCGGAAGCAAAAACCATTTATAAAGAATCCCACTGGAAGAAAAGAAAATTCAAAGAAGCTGTAAAAATTTTAAACAACAAAAATGTATTTAGCAAGCCTAGCATGGATATTTCGAATATCTGGCAGTCGTTGCTGAACCGTGAAAAGTCGGTCAAGCTTCGGTGACAAAAATAGTAATAATGTAGCTTTTAGGAATAGTTTTTAGTTATCACTTGAAAACGGTTGGAGATACATCACTAACCGAAACGTTGTGTAACAATTAACAAATAAAGACAATGGAAGTCCAAGATTCTAGTGTTATTAAAACCATTACATTGTCTAACACTTCCAAGGAAACATTCTAAACCTTTGTTAGCCATACATATCTGTTATTAGTAGCGGGCGCCAGCTACGGCCTACCTCAATTGTTTTAGATGGCATAACTTTTTTAAGCTTAGTATATTGACCTTTTTATTAAAAAATAAGTTACTATAATTTCCTCTCCAATAAAAATGTATGCCTCATTTAAGTCTCTAGGAGAAACTGTTTCCGAAATAAACGCATTTTAAAGAACCCCGCAACTTTCCTATGAAAAATGGGTTTTGGCCAATTGTTTTTAATTTTTACAAAGTATTAGTTTTTAACACGCTGATTGAAAGTCCTTACGGGCACAAAACCCGAAAGCCCCTCAAACTCCCAAAATCACCGTCAAAGGTCCCCAAATCCTCAGCGACCTTTAAGGCTGATTTTGGGGGATTCAAGGAGTTTTCGGGTTTTGTGCCCGTGAAGACTTTTGATCAGCCTGTTGAAAACTATTAATTTGCAAAGTTTGAAAACAATTGGCTAAAACCCATTTTTTATAGGAAAAATGCGGGGTCCTTTAAAGTGCGTTTATCAGTTGCTTCCAGGGACCTAAATGAAGTATACATTTTTGACGCAGAGGGAGTTATAGTAACTTATTTTTTAATAAACAAGTTAATATACTAAGCTTTGTCATTTAGTTAAAGAACGAAAACAAAATTTAATGTTTAACACCCTATATCTTAGTTATTATCAACTTTGGAATAAGGTAAGTTTAAAAATTTTGAAAAATTGTTCTCTGTGTCCCATTTCTTTTGGGACACTCTGTATAGTCTTTAATTAAATGAGTGAAAGTCAACAGTAATCGCTTTTTCTTTTTCGTAAAGTAGTGATTAAGATAGACTTTCATTGATTATCGATCGATTCTTTAAATTATTTCAACGGTGTATCGTATACCAAGTAGGTTTATGATAATACCACGCAGGTTCAGTCAAAGGCTTTAACAAAAAACACCACGACACAAATCCCAGTACGAAAAGACCGGAAATCATAATTTTCTTTCCTTTTTTATAACTTGCAACTTCCATAACGTCGGGGAATCCCATGTGGTTGCAGAACGCGTGGACTATAAATATTGATAGAAAATGTCCCGTTCTGTAGAAGAGATAGGCGGAATAAGCACCGAATATTGTTGTGTATGTGAATTGAAAGCCTAAAATAAAAAAAAATATGGTTGGTAAATATGTCTTGATAGTTACTGTTGTAGGATGTATAGAGAACCTGCGTGATCTTGCTGATTATGCACAAGCGCTCATGGTGGCAATATTTAGCATTTAGTATGTGAGGGAAATTAAATTTTATACTGATCGGTATAATAATTATGAATTGATTATTAAGATAAAAAATGTCAAACATTGTAATTATAAAGAGTGAATTTGTTTCATACATTATGTACAGGGTGGCCCGTTTATCTTGGGACACTACCTTATTCCGTAAAATATATATGATACAGAAAAAAGTTCCATATGAAAGTTTTAAGTTTAATTTATATTTTAACAATATTTTACTTTTATATACAGGCTACTCCATTTTTCGTGGACACGCATCAACTTCCTTGATTTTAAATTTTATATAAAAAATGACGTTTGCGGATCCTAAAATAATTATCAATTTTTCGTATAAGGAAGCCTTTATTATTTAATTTGATTTAGATTTCCTATTAAAAAGAACCTACTTCAAAACATTTTTATATTATTTTGATGACTGTTTATACAGGGCATTTAAAAAATAGGATTAAAAATTAAATTGAGAAAACTGCCAAAAAAAATTTTTTTTTCAAATGGAAACCCCCAAATTTTATACTTTTATCTTACACACACCGCAATGGTCTAAGGATATTCCTATTTTAGGGATATAAATCAAAGAATTTAAAAATATATGGCCAAAAAAAGATAATTTATGGAAATTTATCATATTCTGTACAAAATGTATTATTTTAATTAAATGTAGATACCAGAAAAGAAAAACTACAGTGGCGTACAACCATTTTTTTTTTTCAACTAAATATCAAACAAAATTAAAAGTCATATTCTAAACATATACCAATTTTTTTATAATGATGAATTTTTTTTAATAACGAGTATGACCTCCTCTGGAGTTTATCACTGCGCGACACCTTCTTGGCATACTCAGAATTAAATTGTCCATATCTTCCTGAGCTATGGCAAACCAAGCAGCATTTAACGCAGCAAACAGTTGTTCTTGGTTCTGGAATTGAGGTTTTCACGCAAAACCGTTCTTTGTAAGCATATCCCATGCATGCTCGATTGGATTTAGGTCAGGTGATTGAGCAGGCCATGGCAAAACGGTGATTTGGTTGTCTTGTAAAAATTGTGCAGCATGTCTAGCGACATGAGGACGAGCGTTGTCGTGCATCAATATAAAGTCTGGTCTTGCATGGGGTAAGACAAATGGTTGAAGAATCTCTTCCACGAGCGTTCGATGAGCGTTTAAAAAATGTTCAACCACAACGAGATCGGTTCTTCCGCCGAGTCGTATTCCAGCCCACACCATTACTGTGCCACCTCTATAACTGTGGACTTCTTGCACATTTTCCAAGACTCTTTGTAGTTCAGGTTCTCTCCATATCCTCAGTCTTCTTGAATCCGGATGCAACCCAAACCGAGATTCATCTGTAAAAAGAACTGGGGCCCATTGATTATTAGTCCAATTCTCGTGTTCTGTTGCCCAAGCTAAACGAGCAGCGCGATTTCCTCTAGAAAGTGGCTGGCATCTCAATGGTCGTCTATTACGTAGTCCACCTTCATGCAATCTGTTCCGAACTGTAGAATTTGAAATTACGATATTATGCGTTTCGCGTACCCGATTCATTATTTCTGGAACAGTTACTGTGGGATTTCTTCTAGCCATTTGCACAATAAAACGATCTTGAGCAGGCCGAGTCAGCCGTGATGGACCTGGATGTCTTTCAGAAACATCACCTGTTTCTTGGAAACGTGCCCATAATCTTGAGATTACGCTCTGTGATGTGGAGAGTTTCAGCAACACGAGCTTGCCTAGTACCAGCTTCTAACATTCCAACAGCTCGCAACATTTCATCCCGGTTAAGATGGCGTCTTTGCATGATAAATAAGTAACAGACGGAGTCTATACTCTACTTTGGATTACAATATACTGACCAATATTTTCAAATTTTAAAACTGATATGTCCACCTACTTTGATTTAAAAACAAGTTTTTGCAGAAGTCCCATTTTTGAACCGTAAAATAAAGTAGTCCATTTTTTATACAAAAAAAAACATTAAAATGCCCATCTCTTATCAATATTCTTAACATATTTTACCAACCCAAAACATTTAAACACGATAAAAACTCGTTTACACTCATTGAAATAAATATATCCCTAGACCATTGCGGTGTGTGTATTTAGAATTAAAAATAAGGCTGAGTTTGTAAAGTTGCTTATTCCAAAATTTTGTAATTTTCGAAATATTGGCAATATTATATTTTTCTATAACAAAAATGCTATTGTCTGCTATATGGCTCTTAAGTTTTATTAATAGTTGGCCATGACAGCCTTTAGAAAACAATCAAGTACTATAAAATGCAAAATATAAAAGAATAAAATGAAATAAATTAAAGACTGGAATTAATTTTTGCATTTAACTTTTTGCTTCATCTCCTATATATATTTTCTGAGATAGGGTAGTGTCGCAAGACACAGGCAGGTTTTTTAGCAAATAGTGGCATTCTGTAGTACTTGATTGTTTTTTAAACGCTGTCATGGTCAACTATTAATAAAACTTAAGAGCCATATAGCAGACTATAGCATTTTTGAAATGGAAAAATATTTTATTGCCAATATTTCGAAAACTACAAAATTTTGGAATAAGCAACTTTTCTCAAACTTACCCTAATTTTTAATTCTAAATAAGACAAAAGTATAAAATTTGGGGTTTCCATTTGAAAAATTAATTTTTGGTATTTTTCTTAATTTTATTTTTAATCTTATTTTTTGAATAACCTATATAAACAGTCATCAAAATATTGTAAAAATCTCTTAAAGTAGGTCATTTTCAATAGAAAATCTAATTGAAATTAAAGAATAAAGGCTTCTTATACGAGAAATTGATAATTATTTTAGGAACCGTAAACGTCATTTTTTATATAAAATTTAAAATGTGTTAAAAACGGTAAGACTTAAGTATAGGACATTATATATAAAATGTATTTAGAATTTTACGTAAAATCAAAAGATGCAATAATATATAGGGTGTCCCATTTAAATTAAGGAAGTTCGTGCGTGTCCACGGAAAATGGAGTATTCTGTATATACAAAAGTAAAATATTGTTAAAATATAAATTAAACTAAGAAACTTTTATTTAAAACTTTTTTCTGTATCTTGTATATTTTATGAGATAAAGTAGTGTCTCAAGATAAACGGCCACAATGTACACACTGTATATTTATTGTCAACGCATTTTTAACGACGTTTTATTAAATGAGGTTTGGATGGAAACGAATAAAATTTAATATTAGACTCAGTTTTACAGTATTATGACACAACAACCGGTGTTACCAGGACTTGGCTTGTTTTTAACGATTTTTCCACTTATAATCACTTAATTATAACTTCCTTATTAATCTATTGTTTCAATAAGTTATTGTAATATATTTTTGTATTAATGTTCTTACGCAGGTTCTCTATAAGTAATATAATTTTATAAAATATAATATATTGTGCAGCGTAGTAGCGGAATTTATTTATGTTACCACCGATTGGCAAATCATTGTAGAAAACCGACCGGTTTTGATGAACGTGACCAATACTTACAGGCAATTTTTAGGGCAGTATTAAAATCCATGCCGAATTTCACTCTTTCTTGCATATGATGGAAGTGTGCTAAAAAAGACGGTAAAAATTTAGTTATCGGAAATGATGCCGATTTTTAATGATTTTTCGCAAACGGGGTTTTTCTGGGGCTCTGATCACGAATATAACATCAGTTTTTACCAGAAATATGTGGTTTTTGTGTTATGAGGCCATCAAGAGGACTAACCACAAAATGGAGACTTTTCGACAAAATTTCTCTTTCTTAAAACTGATTACCACCAAATAGGCACTTTTATTTTAAACAAAAACACTAAAATTTATAATATCTTATTGCCTATTTTTAGCAAAAATGCCTCAAATAAATCCAGTTTTTTATTTTAAATAAACTTAATTATGAATTAGGCAACCAATTATACAACATAATATATTCCTACAACATAAAGAAAACTGGATTCATTTGAGGTGGTTTTTACTAAAAGTAGACAATAAAATATTGTTAATTTTTTTATTATGTAAGTGCTCAATCAGTGTACGTCCTCATTTTATGGTAAACGTTTAAGGAAGAATTGGAGGCCTC